>VYZM01016398.1:15272-119844 GCA_013398915.1 Dromas ardeola | reverse complement strand
GGTGAGGCCGGCTCGCGGGCCGTGAGGCCGGGCCGGGCCGGGCCTAGCGGTATGGCGCAGCGCGGCTCCGGGCCCCTTCCCCCGCACAGGTGGATAACGGAGGTGGGAGGCGTCCCTCGGAAAGTGGTGGGGGAGCAGGAGGTGGGAGGCCGTGGCTTCGCCCCCCTAAACACAGCCTGTAATTTTGGGGACAGCACCTTGAGAGCCGCATTTTCACATGGGCTCAGTGCTGAGTGCATGGGGATTGCAAATGTTACACGTCTGCTGCCCTGCATGTATTATACCTCCACTGCATGGGCACGTAGTAGATACAACGTAGCACGTAAAAGCTAACCATCCATCAATATAACAGTTCGGGATTTTTGGGGTAGGTCCTGTTTCAGTGCAGAGATTGCCCTGGCATCCCCCTCCCCGTGGACAACCACAGGCCTCCAGCAGTTGCCTGTGTGGAAAGAGCATGGTGGAGGAGCACTGGCAAGCCTCTTGCACACTGGGGCCGGGGAGGAGGGGAAGGCAGTGCGGGGTATCAGCAGGAGCTGCGGAGGGACCCCCAGCAGTTGTTCCTCAGGGCACAACTGTGTCCCACAATCATGTCCTCATAGGTGGCCAGGGTTATTTGTACAACGCTGTTTGCCCGGCAATACTTGTAATCTCACAGCAATAAAGGAGCAGCTCCTCCAGTCAGTGAACCAGGGGGAACTCTGCAGTCATTACCAGTGTCATGGAGTTTGGGGTCGGTAATTGTGATTTGGGTCAGGTGGAAAACATCCGTCCTGTGACGCTGTCAGCAAAAAAAGTAAAAAATAATTAAAAATTCCTCAAATAAATAATTACTATCCAGTCATTTCAAAAGATGGCTGAGAAAGGAAACAGACCTTTCTATGTAATAATTCTTGCCTCTGAGGTACAAAGACAATGAAAGTTAAAGTGATAGTTTTCCAAAAAATGTGCAATAGAAACACAATTGCTTCCACAGAGCATGTATTTTGTACCAGTTATCCAGTACACCATGTCTTAATCCTCTGCTGTGAGGAACAAATGAGTTATTTTTTAAAACTGTATTCTTTTTTTTGTGAATAATTAATTACTATTACAAATGGAACTCTCCTCAAGACAGCATGTGTCAAGTGAATAAAATGATTGCTTTCTTTTTTCTCTGGGTTGTGTAATTTTGGATCTATACATCTTAAATTAAACAGATCACTTTGACGAGGTGTGTGTGTGACCCAGACAGTAGCTAGCAAGAGGCTGGCATTTTTTTCCAGTGCAAGAGATGTGCCACAGGTGTCTGTCCTTAGAGTGAAGCGGGTGAGTGCTGGGCTCAGCTGGAGCAAATTAGCCTCTCAGCCCAGAGGACAATGAACTTTGAAAGATTTATCCGTACATTTAGGGTTGAATTTAGAGTTAGGTCCACTATGGAATAAGCAGAGAGGAATTACTGCAGTGAATTTCTGTATTTTCTTTATTTGAGCTGCAACTAATGATTCACCTAAGCCAAAGCTCGAGTATTTTTCAAAGGATGGGTCGGTCTTCAGCCCTGTGTTGCATGAATTAAAAGCAGAATTTGTTAAAGGCAGAGGTTGTGCCTAGAAAGCACAGGAATAGAGTACAACTTGTGACTCCAGTAATCTATTAACTATGTTCTAGAACTGATAAAAAGTTAAAATTTCTTAAAAAAAGAAAAAAAAACAGAATTAAACTGAGGTGTAATATGAACATCTAAAACAAAATTCTCTAAATATATATTCATTCTGGAGGTCTTTTCTTCAGGAACACTAGCCTCAACAAGAGGTGTGACTGCTACGTTGCTTGCTTTGCAAGAGTGAGTTTTATTCATATTGCTTTGTTTGTTTGTTTGGCTTGTTTTATGGGGCTTTGGGGAGTACAGATACCTACATAAGATGAAATGAGTGGAGTTTCTGTAGCTGTGGAGGAGATGTGTTATCTCTGTGGACACTGGGATCTCAAAACCATCTCTTCTATATGATTCCTGTTGGCTAGCTCCACACGATTTTCCCTTAAAATATTTTCTGTTTTGGTTCCTTTTTCCAGACACCATTTTCTTCTTGCAGCTTTTGGTTTGGAGTGGAGTAGCTGCAATGTGTAACACCTAGTTCTAAGTGTTATTCATTGAGTCTATTATTCTGAATTAAATCTTGTCCTAAGGCATGGGGCATTTCCTACACTAATATTAGCCTCTCGTAGTGTATTTCTTTTGGATGTATTTAATTTTAAAAGCTGTGATGAAGCCCGCCAAAGTAGACATTTCCTATTGTGCTTTCCAGCCTTTCTTTGTTTTAATAATGTTTAATAATGAATATCTTACTGTATGGAATATATCTTACTGTATGTAATTCCCTTATACCACTCAAACAGACTATGGCTTAAGAGAAATTCAATTCTAATAATACTAAGGAGAGGCAAATGGTGAGGAGCTGTTATTTCTATTAATTTATTTCTTACTTACCAGCAGCATACTTTGAACTTGAAGATCTAGCCTGAGTATACCTAGCCACTACGACACTGATATTGCAGTGTACTCCTGAATGGAGAGAACCACAGAAAAGTCAACAAAACTTAAGTAGGTCTACTAGTCTGCTAGTCCTAAGCTATTTTTGTAATAACTTATTACAAGAATTGGTCTAAAACATGACTGTAGGCACTAGAAAAAAAAAACAAAGTGGAATGAACTGGAGACATACTGTTAATCTTTATTTCTTTTTACCAATGATTTACTTAATGTCACTGCAGCAAAAGTGACTCTCTGGGACTGCACAAGATTGTGATTGTCTAACCTTTAGTAGGTTTTCTGTTTCCTTTTGTTTTCATTTTAGACCTTTTCTCAGGACTATTTGGTATAAATCATGAGTTGCTGCTCTAAAGTTCAGATTTATACTTAGGAAGTCTTCAGAGAACTACTTTTACTCCAGTTCTACTCTTGTGAAGAATTTAAGTTATGTTGGTGCTAGACCCAAGTGCATCTTTGTTACACACCTGAGTTGTAGATATCAATGCATAACACTGTATTTAGAAGAACAGACACAATTCCTTTACTTCAAGCTTCCTGAAATAACCAGGAAAAATAAAAATGATCATGATCTGGAATAATCCTTCATTACCTGTTGCACCCTTCATTTGTCTTGGGAAACTGTCCAGATCTGAAGTCAGTTTAGCATTAACCTCCTGCTACTCAGTTAATTTAAAAAAAAAAACCATAAAGCTGTTTGGAATAATCTACAAGGATACAGAAGTGATGTAGGTATAAGAGATATGTCACCATGAATTTGAGTCATTCCACTGAATTCAGGTCTGAATTTGGCGTCATACATGTCAACGCTGGTAATAATCTGGAAAACATTTCCTTCCTATTTTGGGAGGAAGGAGAGCTGTTCCTTGAGTTTCCATGGTGGAAGAATGGGGAGAAAAAGTGAAAATATGAATCTGTCTGAGGCACTATGACCTCTAGGATTCCTGTGTGTGAGGTATATGTGGCCGTTTGACCAATGTCTTTAACATCCGCCTTGGCACTCTTTGAAATCGGCTATTACAAAACAGATGGTGCAGTAGTTACTTTTTGAAGGGCTAGAAGAGCATGACCACATCTGGAATTAATCTTTAGCTCCCTAAACCAATAGATCACCCAGTTTTAAGAGGGCCTTCCAATATAAATGCATTGCACAAGTACAGGGAAAGAATACACAGCTTTAAGGCAGAGTATAAGCAGTCTGTAACTATAATTCATAGGCTCACAACTTTCTGTTCAGCTGTCTCATTTATGGGCAAGTCTTTTCTACAATAATTCCTTTTTATTTTCATTGAGCAACAGCAGTAAGTGAAATATGTAACTTCTTAGATTTAAAAAAAATCCATAAATTTTCAGATTTTGTATAAAGTATTTTCCTTTTTTGTTGACGGCTGCAGTATTCCTAAAGAGATGACCTCTTTCATTTCCAAAGTGTCCTTTGGCCCAAAGGATAGCTAAAGGTTGTATTAAACCAGTATGCACACCAGCATCATTCAAATAAAGCTAGCTAGGGAGTTTTGGATCATCATTAAGCAGTATAACACATGCTCTGAAGAATGATGAGGAAGGGTATTAGTGCATTCAGTGATGATGCTAACGTAAAAACTGTTTCTGCAACTTTTTATACCAAGGCAAAGCACAAGTTTTATCCCATAGAATCTCATATTTTTTAAAGTGCCTGGTACTGAACTACCTGGATAATATTTGATCTAAATAATCTAAATATTTAAAATATCAAATTTGTTATCTGTCATTATGGAAAAAAAAAAAAAAGTAACATCAGAAATTCATTGCTTCCTGCAAAAGCCCCGAATTTGTGTATCAAAGTAATTGTGAGGGCACAGAATTTTGAATGCTATCAAACCAACAAGTCATGTCTCTGGTACTATGTTTAAAAAGACAGATTTTCCCTCTTGTATCTAGTATTTTGCTTGGCTTTTATACTTTTCTGTCCTTTTTTAAAGCACTTAACACAGAGACATGAAATGCCTGCAGATAAAAAATGCAGTGTTAATTTATATTCCCAGATTAAATTGTTGGCCCTCTGATTATCGTAATGTGTAAGAATTTGAAATATTGCACAAGGTAAGAAACATTTCACAATATGGATTTGCTGAAGCCAATGGAATTTCACAGGATTTACTCTGATCTGTGGGTGCCTGATGAAAATAAAAACAACCTTTTTACCCAGCAGTTAAGAATTTGGGTTTAGAGGTAGACACTTGTTGTATCAGATTACAGATTGCAGCTATTCTGTCTATCAATTCTTTGTGGCTACTTTGCTCACCTTGAAAACTGAAGTTTTGCTGAAGTTTTTACAGTATTTCAGATCAGTGCCTTTACCTACCCCTGGGGTCACACACAGCACAATTGTGATAAGATATTCTGCAAATGGCAGTCTAGTTTACGTTTAGATTCTGGTTAATTTTTTTGCTATCTGTTGAAGTATTCTTCTCGGTTTGCCTTCAGTCTTTTCCTTACACTTAAGATGTAAAGGTCATATAGCTGATTCTGTAGAATGCTGGGCTTGTATTTAAACATCCTGATTAATTCTACACTTAAAGTTTCGCATTTTTTGAGTAATCGAGTCAAAAATGCACACATGCTTATAAACATTCCAAAGAGACTGTGGCACAGGAGACACTAGGAGTCGATCTGCACTCATCCTAGCCAAGGGCTTGGCTGCAGCTTGCATCATGCCGTGTTCCCATACCTCCCTCCTTGCCATCTACATAGGACCCTTGCCGACAGTTTGCAGATGTTCACCATCATACAGTCAATATATAAAACTGAATCGGTGTTCTTACTGGAATTGGTGTGTGCTTTTCACTCACCTGTTTCGCACATTTAAAAAAAAACATGGGTAGATCTGGACTTCTGATAGTGTCTTCCACTGAGGTTGATCAGACTGGAATTATTTCCACCAGGCTTATGGCCTGTGCGTATTCAGCCCTTGTCTGTGTTGGCTGACAATGGGAATGCTTACTTTGTAACTAAGAAAGGCATTTTTTCAAAAAAGGTTTCTGTTCTGTTGAAATTTTTCCAAACACTGGAAAAAAGTTGTGTGATTAGTTCTGAAAGCAAATCACTTAATTAATTTTACTTTAGAAAAACTTGTGAGGGAGATGGATTGTGTCTGTGCAGTTAAGAGTTAGTTCACTTTTGTGCTTCAAATTTACATTAAGAGCCATCCTGTGTCCTGGCACCCAACTAGGAAATTCTGCTTACAATTAAGGAGTACAGGATTACCCGCACTGCAAGCAAATAATGAAAGCCTGTCTGAAAGCCTGTCCTAAACAAACTGTCCAAATTCTGTGTGCAAAACCAAGACGCTGAAGTTTCTATGGCTTTGTTTTGACAAAAAGTTTCATTTTCTGTTATATATAACAGCACACATATCCACATGAGGGCACCAGCTGACATCTTATTCTCAGACCTATGCGTAATCTGTTTCTGAAATGAACGTGTCAATCAATGGCCACTCTGTCCTTATACTTACAGACCTAGAGTAAAGATTGAACTGTTAGATGTTACAGTTCTCAAATTTTGTTTTATTCTTTTTCAATTCTTTTACTTTCCCTGAAGTCTACATTCAACAGAAATCTTGAAATAAACTTTAATCACATAGAGACGCGGGGATGTTAAGTTTTTAAAAGTAATAAAATTAAAATTCTTTTTTAACCTGGCTGCGTAATGGAATGTAAATGAACTCATTAAAATTGGTAAAGTTTATTTTTTGAAAGGAGAACAAAAATCCCAAGGTTTTAGCCTCATTTTTATTAAATCCACAAAAATATGCAGACAACACCCATCCATTTGTAGAAGTTATACAATCTTTTAAAAAAAGCAAAGAGTAATTGGCGCTCTACTCTTAGTTAGGCTGAGGGTTCAGGACCAAGATTGTCCACTTCCTTTCCCCGCTGAACTCCAAGAACTTTGACCAACGTAAATAGAGTACAGGAATGATTGCGTTTCCTCTCCTAGCTCCCAAAGTGCCAGGCAACAACAACTGCAAAGGCTTGAGGCTTCCTTCAGGGGCCAGCAGACTGCACGCTCTATGGAGGATGTAACAATATAGTAGCTAAATAGGGAAGGTTACACCAAGCAGACTGTGGGGGTTATTTGACAGAGGTGACTGCACACAACATGAAGTGATGTAAAGGATATGTTTCATTGAAATCAACTGGACAGCATTTTGAAGTAAAGAGAAACTTGTCAGGAACTTCCAAAACGCTTAGGAGGGTATTCACAAAAGCTGTTTTAGCCTAGTGAGACTAATCTCCCTCGGACTCCAAGCAGCGGAAACCCATAGGCTTTTCCAAAGAGTGATTCAGAACAACCAAATTAACAACTTCTCTTGCTTGCCCCTGGCTAAACCCTGTTTCTCCATTGACTGTTGGGGTGGTCTGGAGAAACTGGCCTCCTGGGGCTAGTCTTGGTCTTAGTGAATACTCTCTCCTAGTAACAGAGAAACAAAATTCCATTATTTAAATATTAGAGATATCATGGTATGGTATAGTCCTTTGGAGTGGGGAAAGCCTAGGAAATTTTTTTCTCAGCAGAAAGGCACAGAGTTGGAAAAGTCAGAAAAGGTGTTGAGCTGAGGACTTATTCAGGACAGTCCCTATTGCAACATAAACAGAAGCATGTTTCATAATATGAGAACATACCTGAGCATTGGAGCATGGAGACATTAAAAAATGGTGAAGATGTGAATCTACTGGAAATTCTGATGGAAAATAGTGACTTTAAAGAATTTTTAGGTTATTTTTTCTAAGAAATAAATGATAATTTGGAAGGACAATATCCTCCCTTTAGCACAGTAATTTAGTCTTGCAAAATCTACAAAAGTACTCTTGGTCCAAAATCCTCAAGTGACTATTTTTAGGAAAGAGGAAGAGGTTAATATCTGTTAGATCCTTCCCTGCCTCACCTATGCACTGAAAAAGAGTTCTCCATGCAAGTATGGCATGCAAATATGCATGCCAGAAAATGTTAAGGTATTTATGTATATGGACCTGTATTTTGGGATATTGTTTTGGCACCAGTGCTATGGTAAGTGATTATTTCCTTCCTTCAGATATTACCGAGAGAAATGCAAGAGATGATTAATGGATGCTTGTTTGTTATAGGCCCCAGCAAGTATCTCTGGTATCTCAGTGATAACTGTACGTCAGGAGAAGGGAGGAGGGGAATGAGAGTTGCTTAGTTGTCTTCTTGCACTGTTTTTTTTCCAAAGCACTTTTAAGGGGAAATGATCAGCAGAGCCAGTAAGTGTTATTATACCTGTTATAATAAAAGAGGTTCTGGTTGATCCATAAAGTACTTGTTCAGCTGTCTAGAAGGCTGGAATATGTGAATATATATTCATCAACTGAAAACCCTGATGCCTTGAAGACACTGGAAGATTTCTAAAGATTCTGGATAATTGATTTTAACATAGGTCAGACCTCAATTTAGCTCAAGATAGCTGACAATATAGAAGAAAATTTCCATGTCCTGAAGGAAGATGACGAAGCTAATGATGCATAACAGGGAACCTGAGACTTCAGCATGCACACTGAAACAACAGAAATAATCCAGAAAATGTAGCTTTGCTGCTGATTAAAACTGCTGAGAGGGTTGGTGCCCAAAGCACTACAGGAGTGTTCATACCTGAGGGGAATTGTGAAGCCGGTAACACTCTGCGTGCCAGGATCCATTTGGTGCGTGAGTCACAGCCTCTCGAGTCTAAGCGGTACTGACAACTCAGAGGAGATTTTGAAGGCCTTGCAGGAACTACAAGAGCTAAGATAAGGATGAAAAATAAAAGGCTTATAAACTGAAGCTGTAGTGCAGAGCGGTGGCAACACTGGCTACGGTAGCAGCGATTTCTGTGGGAAGCTTCTGAGCTGAGATCTGTCAGAAAATATGGGAGTCGTTTGACCTAATTTTATCTGGCCAGGGTTTATTTAACCAGTCTTAATTTGTTGCCTGGGCTTCTCCTATACTTGATGAAAAGGTAGAGGCATCTTTAGAAAGCGTTTCAGGTCTTTCACACCGGCCTAATTTTGATACTTACCCTGGCTAAGACGTCTGCTGTCTAGAGGCAACTGTGGAGCTTCACTGACTATAGAGGGATCATCTGTGACTAGGTTAGATACCTAACTTTTAGACAGCTGAAGTTAAGTGAAATAGTCCCATCAAGTAGTGGGTGTTACGGTGCATTTGCAGCTCAGGTCCAGATAATGGCTTATAACTCTAAGTAAGAAAGTTGTAATAGTTGAAACCTTTCTCATATTTAGTACCTGGAGACCCACGTACTACAAATGACACCAAAATAATGCCACTGAGGTTGGCACAGGAGAAAGCAGTGATGTAGACGAGCAATCCAGATGCACAGTCGTGCATATGCAAACAAAGAATGCAGGCTTTGAACACGCAACAGGAGTCCTTGTGTGACTCTGGATAAAAATAAAGAAGTTGTAACTACAGAGGTCATGTGTGGTGTTTTCTTCTGCAGCTCTCTCTTGCTAATAGACTTTCAGTGAGAGCATGTATCTTCCTGTATACTTTCTTAGCCTTTCAATTCACAAATGGAGTAAATTGTTTCAAATGGACTATTTCACAAACTGAATCCAAATGTGTTAACAGCATGAAAATTGTGTGATACAAGCCATAAAGTCTCCTAAAAGGCTCCTGCTTTTCCAGTGCTGTATTTGGAATAATGCTATTTGATAATTAAAATGAAAATTAACAGAAAAAAAAAAACCAACAATTTTTTTATTAAAAGAATAATCCTTCCATGAGCAGAAGCACTAACATGTTTTCCATGGATTAACTTGGATGACTTACCAGATACGTCTACCATGGAGATCAAGTAGTGGTATGACTGGAAAAGATATTAGGGCAAACTGCAGTTTTGGCAATTTTTTTTCAACTGCCAGGTAAAGCCAAACATTTTCTACTGTAAATGATATTTGAGTAGAATTATGGTGTTTCTTTTTTTTTTTTTTTTTAGCTCAGGGCACATCTCAGTTGTTTTGCCCCAGCACCTTTCATCCTGAAGGCAGTCCTCTGGACTCCCCTTTCTTAGCCTGGACCTCTCTTGGCCTCCTGAAATCTTTATTTTTAACAAATATTTAGACAATGTTATTCAAGAAATATATAAACCACAGCCAGGGAACTGCAACATCTTTTTCCAGGCAGCAGCAGGACCAGGACATGCTTACTCCTGGCTGGGGTTTGCTCTGAAGGACAGATGGCAGCAGCCCTTTCCCCCTTGCAATGAGTCTGGACACACAGCAGAATGCTTCAAGAGCATGGTAAAGGTACTGCCCGTAGCATCTTGAGAGAAGCACAATTTGTACTGATGTACAGCAACTTTATAGGGCTATGGGAATAGCAAACCCGGGTATTTTTTAGAGAGCTGATGTCCCTCAATCAAATTCTGCAGGACTGATACAAATGGAAAGTAAATATTGATAAAAATAAGGGCATGTCTCTTCGCCTTTCCGTTTTAGACTCGAGGGTAAAACCACTACTGAGATTCATGTTTTCCTGGCTGGCCAGAATTTATAGCTAATCCTAAGAATAGTCTTTGTCACTTCCCCTTAAGCCTGTATATCTAAACAGAGAGAAGTAAAAATAGCTGGAAAGTTTGAAGTGTACCATGTCTGCTTAATACATGCAGTGTGGTATCTGCAGGCTTGAGTTTCACACAGCTTTATGTGCTTTCTGCAATGAGTATATTTACAGTCTCTTTTGAAGAACTTACATGTCTTGTCAAAAATCATAATACCCTTGAAGTATTGCAGGTAACCTGTTAGTGATTGCCTCTTTTTTGATAATGAGCAGACACGTTTCAGTCAACATGATGCTAATGATTACTGGCCTTGTATATTAAAAAGTTAACAAAAGCATTTGTTACTGTAGTATGTACACGTGTTGCATTTCTAATTCCGTAACCAATTCCATCTAGTGTAGCCAGCTTCACCATCAAATGTGGTAACTGCGGAAAGCCCTCTAGCCCCAGCCAAAAAAAACTTTGCAAAGAAATTGTATCATTTCACCGTGCAGCTGCAGGGACATTGATGCCAGCTCAGGAGAGAAGGTACGGGTGGGAACAAGCAGTGGGAAGGTGGGATCATTTGTGTCAGCAGCGGTGTGGGGTTTATGCCAAAATAAACTGCTCATGGGTCTACTAGCTAAGGGTTGCCAATATAACAATGATATGTAAGTGGAAACACACACTGATAAAGTTGTTAGTCATTCATAAATTTAAGAACAGAAAAGTGAAGCCAGATTTCAGAAGAACTTCAGGTGTCCAATACCAGAATGTAATTGTTATCTCAATACTGAATTAAAAAAAGAAGCAGTTTAGAAATTTGTGCATAAAGATGGGTATGCTGTTGTCAAAGAAATGAAGGTGCAAGTTAATGAAGTTGGGTGAATTTCATCTGCTGTCCCTGCAGATCAT
The DNA here is from genome assembly GCA_013398915.1 of Dromas ardeola. Classification (NCBI taxonomy): domain Eukaryota; kingdom Metazoa; phylum Chordata; class Aves; order Charadriiformes; family Dromadidae; genus Dromas; species Dromas ardeola. The sequence continues at coordinate 108,862 of VYZM01016398.1, read as the reverse complement.
CAGCTGACCCATACAGCTGGGGCCAAGGTGCTGGTACCCCCAGACACAGGCCATGTTTGTTGGCAGACCTAGGGGTGGTTCCTTGGAAGTAAAATTTTCCTATATTTTGAAAATAAGTCTAGAGCCTGTGATTGGTTTATCAAATTAAAAACTCCTAAGTGATAACTTGAACTATAGAAGCGATATTTGAAGTTATGAGGAGAAATCTCTAGAATATCACGTAACTTCCTACCATTAAGTGAGTGCCTATGGATTACTCAACTAATCTGGAAGAAAGCTTTCCCTGTAAAAGTAAACTCTCCAAAGTAGAAATTGATATGGAATTTCCTTTGGGCTCAGTACTCAGATCTCAGACCTGGGAAATTAATGTGATCTATAACAAACTTAATAGTGGTTCAAATGCTACACAGCCTCCTCCAGTGACCCCAAGGTAATCATTCTTTTCTTCAGTGCTTCTGTTGCTACTTATCCTTTGGTAAAAGGATCTTGGGAATGCTTCTTGGGACCGAGGGAAAATGTCTCTTTTTAGACCCTCCTCCTGAGCTCCCATCTCATTTTCACACAGCTCCAGCACCAGTCCAATTTAAAACTGGTCATGTCCAGTTTTAACCTCTTTATTACTGAGATTGAATGATGTACACATTCATCCACACATAAATTAATATGGTTAGTGGAAGCGTGTGGCTTATAAACCTATAACGGATCTGAGCTTTTGCTTTGGACCTTTCCCTTGGATTCAGACAGAGAATGGAGCTGTTTGTGATTTCTTTTTCAAAAAGTTGTTGCTCAGTGTAGTGATGCTTTTTCTCTACATTAAGATGAGTAGGAGTTGTTAGTTAAAAGAGTTAGTTTTACAAGGCAGTGTGTGTGACAAGGGATATAGTGTACATGAGGAACATGGTTTGGGAATCACTTCTACTGTCTTATCCATTTTTTTATTCTCTTGGTATGTGACACCTGTGTACACCACGTCTACCTGTTTTAGCTTTTCACAATTCTCTTTGACCTAGCAGAGATAAAGAAAATGTAATCCTTGAAGCAAGTTACAGCACCACTTTATCTATACATGCAAGCTGTGAAAACTTTTCACCTTGGCATTGCCTTTGTATGTTATTGAAGAGAGATTTGTCTTTTTACCTCTTCCAGTTGTGGATCCTTCTTCTCTTTGGTCTCTTCAGGAGACTGGGACAAATTATAGCACATTGCTTTTGGCAGGTCTGAAAGAAAATTCATGTCCTCGCATTCAAAGACCAGTATTTTAAAGGACTGTATATAGATACGCCACGTATTAGCAGCACATGAATGAGACCGAGCAACACTTTCAAGAAGTAGAACCCGGGGTGGAAAAGCAGAATGATATCTTCTTTTCAAAGACTTTGCATTAACACTGTTTCTACATATTCATCTTGGAACTTCTTCAGTTCTGTCTTGACCACTGTCAAAGGTGTTTTATTGTTAAAGTCAGACTACTGGGCCTTCAGTGTAGATTATCAAGAACAGATTGTACTTCATTCTGTAGGAACTGAAGTGCTTCAAACAGAGTAATAATCTTTTAAATTAAATATTTCTCAGCGTATGAGAGTTTTCACAGTACTGCTACCCTAAAAGGAAAATTTAAATGTGATTAAAATACATAAAATGATGCTAGTAAGTATCCTTTTTAAAACCAGTTTATATAATTTCATTGCCATGCAGGCTAAAGTGGACTAGTTCACCATAATCTTAAAGTTTAAAAACATGTCAAGCTGGAAAGAGGGCACAAGAGGACAAAAGTGCCAAGCAACACAGCCTGTTGGCATTCATGGAGGGTGTGACACTGAGAGGTGTTCTGAGGAAAAACAGATGCTTTTGGCCACACTATTAAGTAAAGCATATATATCTCTGCAGAAGAAGCAGAAGTATAACACCATGTCTGTAGGTGAGAAATCTTGATGGATATTCACTGGTGTGCGGTTGTCACTGACATCTATTGCAAAACTCTCCCAGAACTTGCACACTTTGGGCATTGAAGTTCTGGGAGTTCATTAGCCTTCCCCAGAGCAGGGGATGACCATGGAGCTGCCCAGCTTCATTTCACTGAGCATTCCCAGGGGACTAGGATCCATCTGATGGGACGGAGAAATTTGCAGAGTATATGACAGGAATCCAGTAGGTATTGAGAGTATGCATTTATACATATTATAAATTTGGCAACTATTTCAAGTTCAGTACCTTTACTTGGTAAAATTTGTAAGTGGGTAATTCTTATACTGCTTGCCTTTAACTGTTGACATGTAACAACAGTATTGGCCATTACATCAGTGTTACACTTAGTCATGGGGAAAGAGCAGGATAGTTGCTGTAAACAGTCTCTGGAAACAGGGATCAATGGCAGAATTGATTTAAACTGACCCTGACAATGAAGTGGTCTTATCACAAGGCTCTGCAGTCAGGGCCTGTTAAAATAGTCGTTTATTTTCCTTGCTGTTTTTGAGACAGTGAAACTTTGTCAGCCTTGAAACGGAATGAACTGCCAGGAGTGTAGTTGTTTTGAGTAAATATTCCCAGAATTTCGACACACCATTGATAGCAATGACGTCTCTTTTGATGTTTGTTGTCCTAATTCCAATACACAATGCTGAGTGTAAAACACAAAACTGTAGGTTACTCTGCAACAGATTTATGCAAAGAAAACAAAAATCTTTGTAGCTCTGTTATCTGCCCCTTTTATTTTCATTTTGCTCTGGCATCTCTAGAGTTTCCAGCCAAACCTTTTTCTGAAGCGGCTGCTCTTCCAAAAACAACTTTCTCAAGGGGTTAAATAATAATTATGTAACATGCATTTTTAAAGTTTCCAGAAAAAAAAATTACTTTTTTCATCCCTTCCAGGAAAGGATTAGGCAAGACTTTATTTATCTATTTATTTATTTATTTAATTTGGGGAGCAAGCACTGGACCTCTGAATCCGTTCAAGATAATTGGACACCTGCTATTACTCTGTGAATTAGCCCTTGAAGATGCTAAGGAAAATATTTTCACAACAGGATTGGGTGAGCACTGGAACAGGTGGCCCAGAAGGGATGTGGAATCTCCATTCAAAACTCAACTGCCTGAGCACGGCACTGAGCAGCCTGACCTGACATTGAAAGTAGTTCTGCTCTGAGCAGGTGCTCGGACTGGGTGACGTCCCAAGCTCCCTTCCAGTGTCAGGTGTTCCAGACCTCCCTTCTTCTATGAGTCTGTTATTTTGAGGATTTCCACAAAAAGTGATGATTTCTTCAACTCTTGCACTTCAGTTCTCGAAGGATCCCTGTGCTCAGGACTGCACATTTATTGCTTACTTGAACTTGTCAGCCCTTATTAATCAGTAAAATAAAATAACTAACTGTGGAGGAGAAAATGAGAGAGACAGAGGATTTTTACAAATTAAATGGGTATTTAAAAAGTGGGACACTTTTCTTAGGAACTTAGGTAAGAACTGAATAATCTTGTCACCAATAATAGAAGGTGAATTTCTTTTCACAAAAACTACCTTTACAGCAGTCTAACAGCACTTTCTTGAACGGGTTTAACACTGATCTATAGATTCTTGAGATCAGAACCAGGTCATTGTTTCTTAATAGCCTGGATGCCAAAATACTCCTGCGTGCTCGCTGTCCTGACTGCAGTTTCACATGGTCAGCGGTGTTAAATATTTGCAATCAGTCCTGAGACAGAAAAACCCAGTAAGTTCATATTTTTCTTCAGCTGAGGCACAGTCTAGATTTTGACTTTCTGTCCAGGTATTGGGTTTGGACCACAAAACGCTGATCCACAGGTGGAACTAGCCCAACATTCAGGGCTCTTCCTACACAGATTTTTTCTCAACCCATTATGTTGCAAACTGTTCAGTTGCAGAAAATGTCATTATTTGTGTATCTTCCTCAGAGAGTAGGAGACCTGGTGCCACTATTTGACCCATTTGTCTGCGTTTCTTTCAGACCTCTCAACATTTCTTTCTTGCTGGCTGAGTCTCTGGGGGTGTAAGAAACAAAGACCAGCATGTTTTTTGCCTACAGTGCTGAGCTGCACTGTGGCTTCTCTGGTTACCATATATCCCAACACGCAAAACCCTCATCCATAAAAACGCCATCCTATGATTCTATGAAATGCATGGTGCCAGCTCAGGCAATGACATGCACTATGCTACTGGCTGAATAAAAGTGTCACGCAGGATTCAGCTGCATCACTTTCTTGCCTGCAGGTCTACACTTTTTCCTCTCATTCTTCCTCGGTTTTATGCATGTAGAGTTAAGGTTTGTGGGGCAGGAGCTGAATGCAAAGGTCTGATTCACCCAGTTTAACTGAGGAACTTAAATTAGGAGAATATTTGCCCTAGGCTACCTTAATAGTCTGTTAAGAAAGAGAGACATTTTCAGGGGGGAGTTAGAGGTGTGCAGAACAACGCTCTGGAAAGATTTCCCCTTCCCTTTCAGGGGAGCTAACAACAAACAGTCCTGATTAAGATACCTGGCCAGCTGCCTGGGGTTAGGTGAGCTGAAACCAGCCAGAGTACAAATGCGAACAAGGCCAGCCCTAATCCCAGAAAGTCCAAGCAACAATCTTATTTTCCTAGCAGCCCCTCAGACCCGGCCTGTTTAGCCTTTCTTCTGTCCATCAGTTGTCATATGCCAGTGTCACTGTCCCTGATAGCAATGTGCGGGCTCCTACCCCACAATACTCCATTCCTCTTTTATAGAGGGGTTGGCAACAGCAAGCTACCTGGCATGTCCTAAGTTCCAAGCCCGCCCACAAGCAGGTTCACAGACCAGAGAGGATGGGAGCAGAGGCACGGAGCGTGTTTGGGAGGCAGAACAGCAGTGGGCAGAGGAGAGAGAAAATGGGGTGTTGAGCTGAGGAGATGAAAGACAGGAAGATGAAGAGCGGAAGATGAGGGGATGGTAGAAGGTCTAGGGTTGGGAGAATTATGCATCTGGGCTTTTGGGAGGACTGTAGAACCCCTAACTCCTGGTGGAGGCCAGAGCTGTGTGAGGTCTGCCTCAGTGCACATCGCCCTGCGCTCCAGCCCCTCCACCTGTTACAGAATGGAGTCCAGCAGTAGCTCAGAAATGATCCATGAGATTCAGATCCTGATTTGGATCAGATCCTGCCACCCCCAAACATTGAGTGATAAACTAATTTAGAAGTACAAAAAAGGGGGAATATGAAGAATCTAAAAGGAAGGAAGAAATGCAAAGTTGACTGAAGAGGAGAGGGGAAATACATCTGATGTGCCCCAGATTCTGTAGGAATTTCTTTTTTCCCTCTTGGTTAAGCATTTCCAGATCATGTACCTAGCTATCATTTTGTCAATATTTAATAATTGTCCACCAGTGAATACCAGGTGCATCTCGCTAGCCTCCCACAATTTTGGAGTCAGAGAGAGCTTCCTCTAGCTCCTGTCAGCTTTACCAGGTCTTGCATACATTTTTTCTAGGAAAATACTTCAATCTGCTGCAAAGCAAGTTCTGCAGTAGTTTGGGACTCTTTCTGTCCCACTGAAGCTTGTGTGCATGAATAAGAGCAGTGAATCTGGTGCACACCTTTTAACTGCTGAGCCCACAACTGGGGCCATCATGTATCTCATTAGAGATAGACAGCATCTTTTAGCATTTTAAATTTCAGTGTTTTCTGGAAGACGTTTTCCTTCACCCATAAAATGCTGTGAAATTAATATCCTGGCTTTATGTGCCAGAGGGGCTAATGGAAGAGGGAATGGGGTCTAGCAATAGTGTTAAGTTTTTGTTTTAGAGGTTTCCTAGTTCGTCTCTGACCATCTATTTTTGTCTATGATTATTCCACTATTAACCTTGTTATGATACCAGATTAATTTTATAAATATGCAACTAGAGGTGGGCCCAGTCCAGCCTGAACATTTGTGTGTACGTTTGTGTGTTTATCTTTGCCTCTGTGTATAAGGCTCATTTCCAAGGAATCCAAACCTGGATCCAAATCCAAAGTCCTCAGATGGTCCCTGTCACTGCAGAAGGCTAAACCAAAACAGCTGAGCACAACTTTGAAGACCTTTAGATTCTAAATCCTGGTCCAAATGACTTGAATTCCTCTCCTTCTCCCATTCCTTTAATCTAGATTAAAGATAAGATCTTGGGAGCACGGGAAAAAGAAAAGATAGTATCAACAGTTGATATAAATTGCCCTCTATCAATCCCTGAAGAGTTTTCAAAATATTTAAACAATCTGATGTGAGTAACAACATTAATAAACTAAATGTGAGAAAGCAGAAAAGTTGATAATTACAGCAGAGTTTAAACATCACATCTGATAAGTAACAAAGACCTCTAAATATAACAGATAAAAAAGATAAAACAGAAACCATAGTAAAGAAAAAAAAAACCAAAGCATTGTCCTCAATGCCATAGAGGTCACAAGAATTAAATAACTCTAATGTCTTTCCAGAAAGAAAACATCATTAAAAGCCTGGAAGAACTGAGTTCTGAATTAATTCTTCATCGACCTTCAAAGCACTTCCCCCTCCCTTCCATCCCAGCATTTTTCCTAAGGCCTCTTGCTTGACCCATAAAAACCATGTAATTGTCATAAACAAAAAATAAACTTCTGACCATTAGTGGAAGATTAAAACTTTGTAAGAAGTAGCGTGGAGTAATCAAGCCTTAAGCCAGGAAGCTTAAGGTCTGAAAGGGGCTCTATAGATATGAATATATGGAGTTTATTGATTCTATTATTACCATTATACACTGTGTTTGCTTGTCAGTTGTATTTATTAAGTGTCAGTTACTAGCAGATTTATTTGATTTAAAGGTAAAATAATTGTTAATTCTTTATGGCAGTTCTGCAAAGTAGTAGAACCCAAATTTTTACCAAAAAGATTCCAGTCAGTGCAATTTACAAAAGCTTGTGGTGGGTTAGCTTAACCCAACTTTTTGGAGAATAAAGCATGTCGTACATGATTCTTCTTTTATTGGTCTTGAATGGACAGATGTCTTAAAACCACCTTTATTCCCTCCATACGAGGCATTCTCCCTCCTGCTGTAACCTCCTTACCTTCTTCCTTATTACTTTGCATCTGCTGGTCTTCTTCTCTTTCATCAGTCATTTCTAACAAAGTGAAGCAGTGGAGTTTAATATACTTCACTCTAGGGTGGCGAGTATATTTTTTCTGGTTTTGCTTGCATTTACTTATAAGAAGTTACATTTCAATGCAGCCCTACAATATTTTTATTAAGATTAAACACTTGGGGCACTTCCATTGAGATGAAGGATATGTCACAATTTTAAGACTGTTTCTCATGTGGTTCTTCAGTGACATATATTTTTTTCCTGTAAAAAAAAAAACCAAAAAACACAACAAAGGGAATTGGCCTGGGGAAAATGCCACTGAGATACTGTGTAAGAAGTCTGACTTAAAGCCAAGCAGCATATGCAGAGTGAATGCTCAGTCCACCCATTGTGCTTACAGCCACAGGGGGCTGAGAATAATACCCTATGAGATTTCAACAAAAGTGTGGTAAAAGTATTCTGGTATAGCTGCCTCTGTTTCTGAAATCGGAAACCTTAGGTTTTAGTTTAACTTATACTATGTTACTTTAACATAGGTTTTTATTTCTATGTTAACATTGAATTATTATGCATTTAAAGAAGAGCTGTGAAGGGAACGCAGCCTGCCCGTTAGCATACAGCAACATTAACAACCTTAACCCAGGTACCCCTTTTATTGCAATGCAGGTGATGAGCTGCTGACAGGGAGGCTGCAGCTACAGAGGTTATGGCCATGGTGCATTTACTAGCTAGTTCTTTCCCCAGAAAGCGGCCTATGAAAGAGTTATTTCAGTCTAGTCTGATTTTGAGCAATTTTCAGACTGTTCTACGTTCAACTAAGGAAAGACCACTTTCAGGCATAGGCCAGAATTAGGAAGGTGAGGAGAAGAACAACCTTTGTTCAGTTTTAACTCCCCTGTGCCCAGAACAGCATGATTTACCAGAGAATCTGATCCATCTCTGACAGTTTTTCTTTTCCTTTCAGTTAAAATAAGGATAATAATTTAGGGCCATCTGATAGATTGGAAGTGTGGAACTGCAAAGCGAAGATGGGACAGCATGCTGTGCTGGCCAGCCTCCCATGAAACACACCCTTTAAGGGGCAGAGACCTGGTGTAATCACTGCCTCCTCACATCTCGCCACGGTGGCCAAAGCAGAAGGTGGTTCCTGAAATGGCAAGCGCAGCTCTGTTCTTTGCTGGTGGCAGTGCAGCAAAATGCACGGCCTCTTGCTTAGGGCTTGGAACAAATCCGCCGTTCGGCCTCAAGGAAAGGAAAGTTTGTTAGCTAGAATATTAGCTACAACCTTAAAAACAAAACTTGTTATTATATTTTCACAGAACGCCTGTAGATTTATGAGGCCTTGGGAATACAATAAATTAATCACAGTAGTACTTGTTTGTTTGTGTAAAGATTTGCAAAACAAGTAATAAAGTGTTGATGCGATTTTTTTTTTACTTGGAAGTCCATTAGATCTTGGTCTGTGTCTAGTTTCCTTCTTTAAAATGAGCTATTCTTGAATACATCTAGGACCCAGGAGTTGGTTGAATGTGATTAGTATTTCAGGAGTCACAGTCACAAGTCTTCTCAAAAATCATTCAGATCCTAAGTTTGGTCATCAGCGTATTTGTTCTTTAACTGCAACAGTCTTCCATAAATTTTACAAATACTACATGATACAATTTATAGCATTACAAAGAACTAGCAAGGAAAAAAAAAAGAGGATTATTAAAGGTAATAGGCACTGACTTTCCAGTAAAATAAATGGAAATAACAAATGGTTTTATTTTATCTCTTAAAGTAATGAATAATTGAATAGAAGCTTTCCATTTAAGAAGACTCAGATGTTTTTTATTAGGACTGCTAAAAAGCTTAACAAACCGTTTCAGAGTTTGCCAAATTACATCCATCTGCATAAACTAATAAAATATAAATGATCATTTACAGTAGTTCTGAGGAGGTATTAATTCAAAAGGTGATATATTAAGCATTCTTCACAATCTAATTCAGTTCTTATCCTTCATCTCTACTGTGCATTAGAAAACACAGCGTTTTACACCTAACGCACTCTGAAACCGCAGATGTCCCTACATGCTAAAGCAGTGCCAGCCTGAACCCCTGGGGACTTCCGTGCTATCTGCATGCTACATTGCCTCTTGAAGGAGTCTGTTTTCTCAATTGATGACATTGCATGGCTTTTATTTTTGGCAAGGCTTTTTCAGTAGAGTGACATGATGTGAAATAGAATAACCTGATGAAATACAATAAGTTAATAATAGAGTTGTACACAGAGCACCTTTCATCATGACAGATCCCAAGGAGTTTTACAGACTGTACATATAAAAATCATTCTTCACCCACCACTGAAATGCAGTTACTGCTGGAGAAGAATAGGGTAACCATACCATGCCAGGAATAACAGCTTTTTTGAGTAAGGGAAGTTAAGAAAAATGTCTTCATAGGAAACAATAACGGGAATATTTAGGGACGCCTGATCTAATTACTAGCATTTGCATTTGGTCAACGTGTTTAAAGGATTTCTTGTAAATACATGAATCAATAATAGGGATATGGGTATCCATAAATATTTCATTTGCCACAAGTTCTTATGACTTCATTTTGCCTTTTCTCAGAAACAGCACCTTAAGCAGCAGAAAAGAAAAAAAGAAATCTATTTAAGGATTATTTCAAAATTTACTCACAGGATAAAATGTCACTTAGTCACTAAAAGCTGTCTTCAAAATGCTCACATTATCTCCCAATGTACTGGACAATTCTAACTCTTCCATCTGGTGTAATTCAAACAAAAATGCATTTTGAGTATGTCCAGGTAGAATCCTGTCACATCAGAATCTGAGTGAGGGTGTCATTCAGTGCAATACAATGCTGAGAGTGGCAAAACTCATATTTGCTCTCAATGGTTCATGATACATAGGTATGCGTTGGCATGGGAATGTCTGAGCCAACAGAACTGTGAGCTATAAGCATTTACAGTATAGATTTATCACTCTTGATTCAAAAATACAATTAAGTTGCCATAAGTCATCCAAGCCATGGTAATTGACTGTGTATGTTCACTCAGCCTTTACTAGTTGCAAAGTCATTGAAAAGAACTTAAACTTTTTCCTGTGCAGATTAAGTCTGTTTGCTGTGGGCTAACAATGCTCCCCATCAGTGGGCTCATTTGATGTGATCATGTGCTCTTGCTGTAAAGAATTACTGAAAAATAAAAATGATCATATGAGAATAGTTAGGGAGAGAGAGAAGGATCATAGCTTCCTCTGTTTATTGATACTTATTGCAGCATGTAGATCAGCATCAGTGATTTGTATGATGCTCTATATGGAGTAAATCTAGCCAGATATGAAAAAGGAATTTGTTCATTTCTTCTTGAAAACTTGGAAAATTATTGCAAATTGACTAGGAAGGGAATAAGCATGTGATCAGTGCATTCATTACCTGAAGGTTTATAAATGAAGAGTAACACTTAATGCCAGTAGGTTAAACTGGCGGTGATTAGGGATTAGACTCATTGAATGCCAATATTGATTCAATGGAAAAGGATAGTAAAACTATAGTAATTAGGTTTGGGAAGTGAAGTAAACATGAAGGAGGCCAGGAGTAATAACAAAGTCCACACTGAGAGGTAAGGAATATGGGTTGGGAGTATGAAACTGTGATTCAGCCTGAAAAAATGCAACCTAATATACCTAGAGAATCTAGAATTTCTGGAAAAGAGCAAAACTGAAAGGTAGTAACAACAGAGAACAGTTTAGATATGTGTAATGTGATCTAATGCCTAAATAAAAAGTATGTTTCAGGGCTAGACACTCATAGGAGAACAACAGAAGGCAGTGAGGGGCAGCAGGGCTGAGTTCCAAATCAAGTTGAAAAACGTAACCTATCTGCAGCTCTGACAGGAGAGCTGACCGCGCTGGGTAATAGCCATGTAGTGGTCTTAAGTTTGATATGATCTGAAAAGTGAAAAGCATCACTCTTGTGGATTTTTTGCCCACTGCTATATGGAAATTCTCCCATCCCCTCCCTCCTTGAGACCTCGCTTGGATTTCTATCTCACTGATATCACAGAAGTTAGCTTCTCGTTATGGTTGTAAACCTATTCCCCTTATCTCAGATTTCATTCTCCAGCTCCTTCCAATCTTCCATTCTGGGAAAAAGCCCTATAGACTGTAAAAAAGGAAATAAATCTTTTTCATAGAATTTTTGCCAACTCTACAGAATTCCCCAGCTTGAAAAAGCTCCTAGCAAAGACAATACGGGGGGGGGGGGGAACATGCAGTAATTAAGGTTTTAGTCTATGATCAGGAAGGCTTCGATTCATACCCTGCTCAAGCCCAGATCACCTATTTGATCCCAGCGTTGTTCTGGCTCTCATTCCTCATCCTTAAGATGGATTTAATAGTCCCTCTCTACATCACAGAGGTCTTGTGAGAATAAATATGCTACAGATGGTAAAGTACTCAGACATAAGAGTCCTGAGGGCCAGAGGAAATCAAAAGTTATATCCATGTATCTGTCTTTGGAATCATTTGAAATTGAATGGACAAAGCTTTCAGAGAACATGCTAGAGACAATTGCCTAACTTACAGCACATATTTTATTCAATGAATTTAATTTCCATTATGCTTATGAATTGTCCATGAGTGGTTTAGGAACACAAGAATTCCCACCCCACCAGGAGGAGAGTTTAATAGAAGGCAGGCATTGTGGCACTGCAGCGGGGAGAGCAGCGTAGTGCGCAGCCTCCCCCAGCACCAGCCTCCCATCTCTCCCCTGCCTGCACGGCGCTGACTGCCACAGCTCGTGGGTTTTGCACATATATGTTGTTCAGTTGGTTGCATATAAAGTTCAATCCCAACTGTCATTTCCTGGAATGTTTTCCCTTTTTTTTTTTTTGTTTCATTTGTAGATGTCTCCAGGTATGCCCTGGGGCTTACTAGAGAGCTGAAGATCCCAGTGGGAAGGATGGGATGTTTGTCTCAGAAGAGAAACCAAAATGAGCCCGTTACCATCAAGCTGTTGCACACATGGATGGAATTTAATGAATATGTCATACCACAACAAGAAGCACCTCAGCATCAGCCAGCCCACCTAATGTATTTTAGCAGCGATGCTCTGTGTGTGGTAGTGCTTATCCCTATGTTAGCTAGTACATTTATAAACTTGACCTATTTTCTCAGACTGGGCAGGATCTGTGTTTGAGTGGATTTGGGTCTCGGTGCAAATATTTACGAATACTTACAAACAGGACCTTGCTTTTTACCAATGAATACTGTGTCTGCATTTCTAATCTGGGTCTTCTTTTTTCGGTAATAGACTTTCTATCTTTTCAACACTCTGGTTTGACAAAAAGGCATTTTTTTCTTGATTAAAAATGTTTTCTTTAAACCAGATTTTCATCAGGAAAAGACTCATTCAAGCTCAAGATCACTTTCTTGTTACACAAAACTGTTAGTTGACCTTATCAACACACTTATTGTTATTAACTAATTCTTACAACAAGCTTTGAGATCATTATCCTCTTACTGAGCAGCTAGGATGTGGAAGTAAAGGCAGACAGAATAGTGATACTCCTCCAGGCCACAAAGAAATCATTAGCAGAAGGCAGATTAAAATCCTGATTCCTTGTCCGGTATTTAGATGATGCCTTTTCCTTGGTAACTTATCCTGTTGTTCAGCGTGCTAATGCAATACAGTGTTTCTTACAGCACTTGAGTTTTGATCCAGTGTTTCAGAGGAACCTAACAACTACAATAATAATGGCTGAACCCTCTTGGTTTTTGTGCAGAAAGAGAAGAACTGAAAGAGAGATAAAGCACAGCCCTGGGAGCAGGGCATGGTTTTGATCCTCTGTAAGGTGAAGTTGCCCAAACAGATCACTAGGCAGTAGCTAACTAAGCTTTTCCAGCTTACTGGAAAAGAAACCATCATGGCTGTTTCAGAATCACAGTAAATCTGTCTTGTTTTACAGAAATAATCTTAAATTGCCCCCCTCTAATTTGAATGCTGTTTTTTCTAGGAGAAATGTTAACTTCGTCTGCAGAGAGATAACTGCAAAACTCTACAGTGTGGTATATAACCCTTTTTTTTCAGTTTTTATGAAAAAAAAAAAAGAAGACTTTTAGGTCTTGGCTACTTTTTTCCTATTAAATGTCTTGGCACTTGCCTAGATTATGGAGTAATCGCTTGCACAACATCATCCTTTAAATAGGTCAGCCAAAACTCTATATCCAAATACAGTCTAAGCATTGCTCAGATCTCACTTAGGGTTTTACAGTTGGGTTCTGTCTCTCTAATGGTCTGAATCAAAACTGTGGATACATCCAAATACCCTGAAGCAAGGGTATTGCAAATGCAGATCCAGCCTGTCTGGCACAAGTCTTTCATTTTCAACTAAGGCTTCTTCTTTTTTCTTCTCCTTTTTCCCCCCCACTTCAATTAAAGCAAAAGCACGTTGTTATTTCATGAAACCTAGAAGAGATTATTTTCCAGGATGGGTGATATTCCTATGTGAAAAATGAGAAAGCGATTAACTTGCAATACATCTTGAGTGAAACCAACAGAGAAGGGTAAAAACATGGAAATTCAGCACATATGTTTTGTAAAGAAAACCTATTGTCCTCTCTGGGAGGCTTTATTTCCCCAACTTTTTAGGCAATGCTTCTTTGGCCCATAAATCAATATGGAGGAGCTCCTGGTGCTCAAGCCTATGTTATTAGCTACAGTTGCAGAAGCGTTATATGTGTAGTAGGATGGTCAACAAAGGTCTGGAAGAGACGTCTCAGGGCATTACAGTAGTTGTGACTATTTGAGGTAATCACATTATATACAATGCTTATTGTTTTATTGTGACTGATATTTGGCTTTCTATCTAAAAAGCAGAGTCAGAACTCTAATTAATCCTGAACCATCACAGTGATAAATTTTCCAGAGGATATGCGAACTGAGACTAATTTTTCCATGGTTTCGTAAAGTCTCCCTTTTACTTGATTTCTTTTTTAACTCTGTGTTGTTGCCACAGACAAATATAGGATAAGATCTCAGTATTTGTTATGTCTTGCCCTCCAGGGTATAATTTTTCGTAACTATCTTTAATTGAATGAAATTAACTTTCCTTTATAAGTCTACAAAATATAAGGTGTGCTCAGATGCCTAAGTACATTCATTAACATTTGTGTTAACCCAGGTCTAGTTTTGTGACTAAGCCGTCTGGAACAGCATACCAGAGCTTGGTTTTTGGCATACTGGAACCTGTCTTCTGGCCACAGGTATTTATATTCCAGAATTTCCTTTCATAAAAAAATTAACTTCATATTTACAAATTATTCTGTGCATAAAGACAAAAGGGATTTATAGATACTTTCTTCTTCTGTTGTTGCCATTTTAATCATCTATCGAGCACTTAAATTTGCTCTTTTTGCATTGCTCTCTCTCTCTGTCCTTCCTGCAGTGACAGCTTTGATGCCTCATTCATCTCATAAATAGAGCTTTTCACATTGCCTCAGATCTCAGCTGCACCTCAGTCCATCCTCACCATTGTGTCCCCCAGGCCAACATATGTGGACTAGAGTGACAGCAAAGAGTAGTGCTGGGAAATAAAAAATACATTACCCCAAGCTGGTCACATGCCTTCTCTAACTACCAGCAATCTCAGTACTTTATCTTGCCCTTCATCTTCTCTTCATTCAACACTTCTGCTTTCCCTTTACTTCTTATCCCGTCCAAACTCCGAGAATGAGGGGTTCCTGCCAAAGCCAACTTTCTCCCTCTGCTCTAGCTCTAGCACACCTGCAAGTGTTGATAAATAAGTTCTGTTCAGGCAGAGAGGAAGGCACGGTGCTGCCCAAAGGACTGCACAGGCTGAAGGTTTTAACTGGTTTTTTGTCTGTGGCAGGCTGGCAGAGTGCTGCTCTTCCCCACAGCTCAGCATCCTCTTCCATGTCTGGTGCAGAAGAGTGTCTCAGGCAAGGCCTGACCTTTCTGTCTCATTGCACGTGTGTCAGGGCCAGGGGTAGCACTTTTGTACTGGGGCAAAGCCCGCAAGTCCTTCCGAGCTTCTGTGCACTAAGTGCACTGTACATAAACAGTGTACAGGAGTAGCCCTCACCCCAGATAAGCCAGTCTTTGTTACCATGTGGTTTTCAATTTAGCCCAAGTACCAAAATTAGGACAGTCTGTGCAGGAGACCATGAGAAAGGAGATGCACTTCTTACATTCCCATGCTGCAAACGCCAAAATCCGACCATAAGTTTTGCTGCTTTTTTTTAAGTCCTAGTTATTATGGCATGATTCATTTTTTGTTTTTTAATAGTACCCAGATGTCCCAATCAGGGTCCTGCTGTGCTTAACACCATACAAGCCTATAAGAAGGTACAGGCTTTGCTTTACAGAACTTAAAATTTAATTTAGGAAGCAAATGCAGGATCATCAACAAAGTGAGATGGGCATCAGGGTGACTGGTTGCTGTAGGCTGGCACTGCTCACTGAAGAACGGCGCTGAATCTTGCACTGGGACTTCTATGACATAGGAGAGCATCGGTCAGTGGCCCACTGTGGCTCTGTCATCAGCCATTAGCTGGTGTCAGTCTCTTGGAGGCTTTGCACCAGGAGTCTTGGAGCAGAACTTGAAGTTGATAAGATGAATTTATTAGACAAAGTCATGCAGTCTGAGGGGAAGCCATATAGCTTGGTTAGTGTTTTTTTTTAGTTTATTGCCATAATGAAGGGACAGGAAATCCCTGGCAAGTCAATGTTGATAGGTTTGGGAAACAGTAGAAAAGTATTAAAAGGGAAAAAAAGGCTCCCTCATGCATTAATGAAGAGGGAAATCCCAGTTTAGGCAGGAGATGTTCAGCTGTCAGTGAGGGCACGGTGTACAAAGACTAGAACAAAAAGAATGAAGGGGAGGAAAGGGGTTTCAAAAGGTTCAGCATTTTTATTTAATACAATAATAATTCCCCTTTGGATCTGAAACACCCGATTTCCTGTTTTCTGTTCATACAATACTAGGTAGTGTATCAAATTTATTATTTTATTAATAAAAACATGTTTTTCTGACAGGCCACAGAACTAATTTCTGTGAATACTGGTCATATTGCCTAGTGTATAGGGGAAACTGGTGCTTTTCATTTAATCGACCATTTGGTGGCAGTACACGTTAGCAGCAACCCCTCACTTTTGGGATGATATCATGGTATTCGTTACATTTTTATCTCAACTTTGTTCCTCTCAAACATACCAAATGCAGGAGCCAAATCTTGATACAAAGTCTTCAATGCTAAGGGATGAATGCCTACTCTTAAAGCTCACTAAGACAAACAGGTAAATGGCACATTCATATGAAGGAAATGCATGATGAGCTGTTCATTAACATTTCAGTCTGTCTTTCAGCTACAATGAAAACAGTTCATTTTTGCTTCCTACCATTGTTCCTTCTAAGGCACTGTGACATATTTTCATAGGAATCATGCTTATCACGAAGTATCAATGGTATGCCTGCATTGCTTTTTTTCTTTACGTGCAAATATAAAATGAAGGCTAATTAAATAAAACTAATGGCATGCACGCGAAGAAGGAAAAGGCCACGTCCAGGATTCCTCCACGGAGTCTCCGCTGTCCTTGGTAACAGGCGAGCATTACCACACTCCTGCAGCGCGAGGCACGCTGCACCCTGCGTGTGCAGTTTTATCTGGTGCAGTTCAGAGAGACGCACAATATCCTGTTTTTAATGCAGCACAGGTGTTGGCAGATCGAGTTACCAAGTCTCATTAAATCATATATATATAGTCATGAAATCAATTTTCTATTTCTTTTACTTGTATACTAGACCAAATTGTTAAAACTAAGAGGAGAGAGGTAAAAAGGGGCCAGTTATGGTGCTTGTAGGGGTTGATACTTGCTAGTCGCTCTTTTGATCCAAGCAGTACTTCATCGGACTGTTTATTTTCGCTAAGATGTTTTTTGAACTTATTTATTGAGCTATGGTACTTCTTGGGAAGTGTTTCTGGCTGTGGACAAATACCATCTGCACTAAAGTAAACTTGTGTATAAAAAAGCTCATTAGTACAAACTGAAACCAGGAAAGGATCCTAGAAAGGGCCCGAGGAGGGAACCTGTAAGAGTAATGGCAGGATGGAAGGACACTGGGCTTCAGGACTTTTACAGCAGTCCAGTTTCAAACTAAACAACATGTAGTCGGCTTGTATTAATGTTATTGTGTGCTCTGAAGCAGGCTGGAGCCGCCTGCAAATCATTCCTGGAAGCAGGAGAATTTCTGAAATACAGACATGGAGGAGCAGAATGCCCAAATTATGTGCCACATATATATCTAAATTATATCTGCATGATAATACATATCTATATAAAAAAGGAGAATATAAGCTCTGTATTTTCAAGTCTCTATGAATTTTAAAAATGTAATTCGATATATGAGCACCCAAGTTAACAGCTCCAGCTTCAGAAGTCCCTCACTTCTCACCAAGAGCTACAGGTGCACACTGGTTTCCAGTAGCTGTTGGTGTAGCTAAATGCTTGAATAGAGAACCGGTTGTTTAATTTGACCTTCTCTGGTTTGACATCTGGCTTCCTATATTTTATGGTGTTTCCATTTTCTCAGTACAGAACATTTATAAAACCTCACACCACCTTTCTGCAGTAGACAAGTGTTACAACTCCTGGGTTCGGGATTCTGGAAGTGATAGAACCAAACTGTTAAAAATATTGCAATGCCATACAATGGTCAAAAATACAGAAACAACCACAGTCTGGGGCTGGGACTCTACAGTAGTTTGTGAGTCACATCACCAATATCCTTCTTGGTTTTTCATCCTTTTAATATATTATACTGAGGACACCACCTGATTCAGTTCAGAATTTTGACATTAATTTTAAGCATAGCTTTTTCCAGTAACAACTCCATTCGAACTAAGAGGTACTGGGTATCCATCAAAGTTGATCAGTATTGTCTGAAGAGGTTTCGGCATACTTAACTTTATTAGCAGTACTTGCAGTGTTTGAATGCTACCTGCAAATACTCATTCCTACTGTTGGGAATACCCAAGTTACTGTAAGTAAGAGAAGGCTTGGGAGTTTTCACTGAAGACCTCAACAATGGAAGAGGTGGAGTTGCCGCCTCCTCCTCACTCTCTGCAGCTGTAAAGGAGCTCTCCTTTATCTCCTCAAATAAGAGGATTTCACTGGCTAAGGAAAGTTTCTTAAAGATTACAGTTTCAACAGTTAAAAGGAAGATAAGCAATATATCAGGCATTGATTTAATGAGCTATTGTTTGTCATAGATGGTGTCTGATTTCTTAATAAACGTATACTTCAGTCAAAAGAGTGATTTGTGGTGTAAACAGGGAGATCACCCTGGAAGATGGGGAGACCTGTTGCACATTTACACAATTGCTTTGTCTTCATTAGGAAAGAGGTGAGTTCCCTGAGCTCACCTGTACCGGGACTTTTTGCCATTAACTTGTTACCATAGAGCCACGCATTAGCTTGGCTGCTCTGTACTTGTTCCTCACACACCGTACTCTCTGGTAAGTACAAATTAACTTACTCCTGCTGCCTTAAGGAGTGAATTTCCTGATGAACAGGCACCAGGATAGTTATCACGAGCAGCCCTGTACCCACATCGTGCTTGCAGTGACTTGCTCATGTGCCAAGAACCAGGGACTGAATGACAAACATAGGGTAAAATCCTGATGAAGCTTCTGTTTCTAGCGTGATGTGGCTTACCCATAGCCTTAGATTTTCTTGCTGTCTGCACAACCTACCAAAATCTGGGAAAACTATGAGGTGCCTTGTCGTCACTAAGATTTTGTATTGCGGTAGTCATGTTTTGGTTAAGAACAAATCTGTTTTCCTTATGAAGAAACATTGTATATCTGTTTTCCACCTTTGCAGCCGCATACGCCAAAGACTTTTCATACAGATTTTTGACCTTTTCATAGTGCTGAAATAGTGTAAACAATTATATAGGAGAGTTTTTAAAGCCCTAACCCCCCAATTTTTCAAATTAGTGAGTTTGCCAACAAGAATAGGAATTCCAGCCTGTATTTACTATTTGCTGAATTGGGGCACAAGTATCTTTAAGTAACATGATTCTTGGTCAAGGGATAGAGAAACCACAAACTTCTACCTTGGAGGAATCCTGGTGAGCAAAAATATTTATGGAAATCTATGTCTTCTCACCTGCAGTGGAGCCATCTGGGCTCACACCGCTTGTGGTTTGCTCTGGCTTGTCGTTATAAGATTATTTGGGATCAACACTGTAAAGATTAATTCTTACCTCTGTCCCAGCAGTGAAACCATGCGTTGGCTACTGCTATTTCTGCTTTAAAGCATCCACATCACATTGCTTTGATACGTGACTACGTTGCTGCGATGAAAGACATGTTCTGATCAAATATCTGTGGGTTTTACCCCTACTCAACAGCTAGTGCTTCCCGGCAGTATGGTATCAGCAACATATTTAATGAGTATAGTTATCCCACATGGCTGCAAGGAATGGGCCATACAAATGAGTATCTTCCAATTCAGTAGGAAATTGCCTGCATGCATGTAATTTGAGACAGCATTCAAAGCAATCCAAATGCAATTACTTGGGGACACTTGCATGGTCTTGTGACTCTGATGCCCTTTGTGTCCAAAAATCAACAAATTAATTATAGCATCATAGAATTGTTTACATTGGAAAAGACCTTTGAGATCATCAATTCCAAATGTTAACCTAGCACTGCCAAGTCCACCACTAAATCATGTCCCTAAGAACCACATCTACACATCTTTTACATACCTCCAGGGATGGTAACTCCACCACTTCCCTGGGCAGCCTGTTCCAATGCCTGACAACCTTTTTGGTGAAGACTTTTTTCCTAATACCCAATCAAAACCTCCCCTGGCACAACTTGAGACTGTTTCCTCTCATCCCATCGCTTGTTACTTAGGAAAAGAGACTGACAGCCACCTCACTACAACCTCCTTTCAGGTAGTTGTAGAGAGTGATAAGGTCTCCCCCCAGCCTCCTTTTCTCCAGACTAAACAGCTACAGTTCCCTCAGTCACTACTCATTAAACTTGTGCTCTAGACCCTTCACCAGCTTCGTTATGCATTCCTCTGCATTGTTTTCAACTGTGAAAGATACAGCAGGGCTTTTACTGTGTTATGGTAAGGTGATAAATAGGAATAATTGGACCCCAAACACATCTTTGAAAATGACAGGTTCAGCTATGTAAAATTTCACCTGCAGTCACCACCCTGAGCTTTGTCCTGTGCAGGATTTGGCCAGTCAGAGATTGGGTGAGAAACTGTCAGGCCAGGGTGCAGGTTACTTAGCTGTGATACTTTTCCTCTGAGTACACAGTGGGACAGATCTCCTTTGTGGTACCACAGGAGTTGTGCTGTAGGTAGGAACACCAAATCAAAGAGAAACTCAAGTGCTGTGATGACGGACAGTCTCTATGTGTGTAAGATCATTCTATGTGGAAAGAAAATTAATCTTTCAGATATGATACTGTCCTGATTTTGACTATGGACCTTTCTGTCTCAGTTCCTAAAGACAGCATCAAGGACTGCAATTAATGATGGATGACAGGATCAAGGGGGGTCAGATATCCACAGGTAGTGCCACAATCCTCTGAGCTGTCCATAACGGTACCTGTCAAAAGTGGTATAAGAGCCAATAACTCCAGTCACGGTATTGCATTTAGGGTTTGTATTTCAGGAAAACCAAATCTGTGAAGAATATTTACTCTAAGTATTGAAGACCTGGTTACATCTTGATGAATCAGAAAAGAGCCTAAAATAATGACTCCATTGGACAAAACCAACATGCACAGAAAGGCATGGGATCAAGCTCCAATATTGTCTCTTTGGAGGGGGACCCACTGTCCTTGCATACAGCAGGAGAGAAAATAACCACTGCATGCCCCATTTTCAGCCTAAGCAAGCAGTTACATCCAGTCACCAGTGAGAATATTGTAATGCCACCCCCTTTATGTCTACATGGGAAAAGAAACCCAGGCACCAGAGTTTTCGCTTCTGCTGCTGGTTTAGTTTTCTGTAAAGTAGGATATTGGGCCTCAGTTCAGGGATGATACCAATGAGTAGAGCCAAAAAGTGCTCTGTATGACCCCATTTTATAATCAGTAATTAGATAGTTATGGAACTCCTGCTGGACCTTTGCTTAGCTAATATGGGCGTGACACCAAACAGAAAAGGAGGTCGTAATCTGATCTCTCCCTGTTTTAACCAGTTTCATCTCCATACAGGACATCGATGCCATCTGTCTATCTCCCCTTCACCACTCAGCCAGCCATCATCAAAGGGCTTTTCTGGTGACCCTTGGCCACCAGAACCCAGCGGGAAGCATTGACGCTGCCTGCAAGGGCAGACACAGCAAATTCATTGTCGTGTGAATCTTTAACGTAACAAAGGCTCTGGCTCTGCACCGGCCAATGCGAGTGCCCAGTGAGGCCTGGACACACCTCCTCTGGGTGACATCATTGTGGAACCATTGTGTTTTAACCAACAGGAAGGAAAAACGCAAATGAGGAGAGGAGAAAAAGGGGGTTGCCTCTGATGGCACGATCTCAGCTGCCCTCCCTGGGAGGCAGGGAAGAGAGAGATGAAAATGAAAATGAAAGTGAAGGAAAAAATAATGGGGCAGAAACCAAGAGACTTGTCCTGGAGCCACGATCTTGCCTACGTTCTCCCTCTCACTGGCACATGGCAGGACAGGGGCAGGAAAAACTGGAGAGACTGAGAAAGGAGAGACATTTTAGTATTGCCATACTGTTGGCTTGATCCATTTTAAATACCCAGCCTGGGTTTTCAAAACCTTTCAGACATCAGGTACCCCAGCATGAAAACCAGAACCCCAAATTAGTTGTCTATAGATTGTCTGTGCAATTTTAGGCATCTTAGAATGGCAGCAAAAACCTAAGAGCAAGCTAAGCCAGGAGCTACCTTAATGTCAGTCAGTTTACAGCCGCCAGGAGCCAGACAAAAAAGAAACCCCAAGGATATCATGTGTCTTAGATCTTGCCCTTTACGCAGGGCTGCAAGAAATTGCTTTTATGCACTTGATATGCACAGCCAGGACCCTCTCTGGAAGGTATATGTCTCTAAAGAGCTAAGCAGGGCTCATTTGTTTCTTTTAAAATGTAGCCAGAACTTGTGCTGTGCCCTTCAAAAGTAGGGATAGTGCTCGGGGGAAACAAACTCAATTCTTTCCTCATCTCAAAATACTTGAATCCCTCTTTTCCCACTTTCCAGAAGACGGAGACCACCAGGAGGTTACCTAATCCTCATAGGCTCATGCAGGAGGTGTAGAAGGACTCTTCTCACCCCTTTGGGAAAATGGGGCTGCTGTGCAGAAAATACAAAAGACTGACTGAGGTGGAGCATGACTGTAAAGCATAGTGGTTAGGCTTACAGCAGGGGAGGACAGTTCTGTTGCCTGTTTCCATGATCGTTCCTGTTAGCTCTTTCATCTAAAATGCAGACACTGTCTTGGGAGCAAAAAAACAGAACTCAGAACTTTTCCTGCTGAGTTGAGCTGCTTAACCACTAAACTACTGGATCGTGTTTACCCCATAAACCTTGAAGTCTTGTCAGTGCAGTGTCGTAGTGGTGGACTCTACGTCTGCCCAGATCAGTTTATAATCTGTTGTCAAGACAATTCCCTTTAAGGGAGGAGGTCTAACGCTGAATCATCTCATAAAGAAGAGGGAACTAAACTTGATTGTCTGTGTCAAGATGGGTCAATATAGATACGTAAACTGAGTGACTTTGGAGGAAAATTTAAATTTAAAAAAGTTGACTGTCTATTAACTCCAGGTGTCTCCAGAGTTAGGCAGGTATTTTCAGTGTCATATTTTGGACTTAAGCTCCTAGATCCCAAATAAAGTGCCTAAGTCCTCTTTTGGAGCTGGCCCAAAGTCATGGTTAGATCTGAACACAGCATTTACATTAAAAGTCACTGCTTTCTCACCTTAGTTTTCGGTGAAAAGTTCACTGAGTTCATGAACATAATCTAATGATCGTGCAAGTTTGGCAAACGCAAGCTAAGGTGGTTCAGAGAGCTGCAAATCTAGACCTACAATGCTCAGTTTCTATAGCTCATACGTCCTCAAAGCAAGATTTTTGCCCCCCACCAAGCATCAGCCTGAGTGAAGGTTGGAGCATGGAGTCTGACATAGCACTGCCTAAACCATTGCGTGCACAGGGAGCTGCACTTCAACAGACCTGCAAGATGTTTGTTGGCACAGCATGTAATATCCCAGCACTGCGGCTGATTGCTTACAGGTGGTAAAGGAGACCCTAACACCCACGTCAAAAGCACCTTTGCACAATATTAGCCACTGCGGCACACAGTGCAGACCGGTGACAAAAATGCACCTGCAGCTTTTACTAACATGTCTCTGTGCATTTACAAGGAAGCTGCAAGGGAGAATGATAGAAACTGTGGTTGGAAGGGCTCTCTAGAGATCACCCGGTGGTGCTGAAGCTTGAAACTGCGGCCTTGTCTCCAATGCCTCAGTCTTTGTATCTTCCCAGGCCCCTTGCGTGCTGGCAGACTCAAAGATGTGCAGTACCATTTGGGCTGTATGGTGCAAAAGCCAAATAAATGCCTAAATGAAAAAATAAAAGAGAGAGGGGAAGAGAGAAGTCAGGAAAGAGCGTCTAGTTTTAAAATGCACGTCGAGATTCCCAGGTAGACTTGTTGCGACCGAAGTATGTGGAGCTTTTTTTGCTATTAAGCTCAAGACGAATGGCTTGTTTTAAAGACAGTAAAAATGCCATGTTGTGCAGGTGCCTGTACGTGTGGGTAGATTTCTCAGGAGGGCTTCAGGGACCGTAGCCACAGTGCTGGCACTCCCCCGTGCTCTCTGCCGTCTGCGGCGTGCGAGGGGAAAGCAGCTGCAGCCCCTGCACAGGCCTTTCCCAGTGTCCTTCTCCCCATCACCATCCTGTTCGCCTCCAGACCGGCGTACGTGAAATTGCAAACGGGAGGTTGTTAAACAAAATGCCAGCGGAATAGAGCAGAAACTAGTAAATGAGCAACAGAGGAATTTGAACACCAGAGGGCAATTAGAAAAGGAGCCGAAATGGGAATAATTAGATAATAAAATTATAAATGAACGGTGAATCTTAGTTAATCCTATTGACCATTTGTGATAAATAGAACAAATGGCTTGTCAAAGTACTGCTAGTTTTTCTATGGTTTGATAGACCAAGGTTAGTTACTGTTAGAACCACAACATTATGCTTTGTTTCCAACTGATGAAGGAATAAGATTGATTTGAAACATATGGTGAAAAATACTGCAGCTCTTTGTTTGCATCTGTTACACTTTTACTTGTTGGTAATTGGTTCACAAGTTGCTTTTCTATTTTTTGCTGTATTTTTTTTAATATATTAAGTGAAAACAGAGACTTTTTAGCAGATGCACAAATGAGAGGATAAACATCTCAGAAAGCTTTGAAGCTGTGTTATGTTTTTTCTCCAATTTGTTTTGTATATCTCTTGGACTGCACACAGGATTTTCTGCTGGTGAACATGCGTGTAAAGCCTTTTTATTGGGTCACCTGGACCTGGTGAGAAAAAGGTCCATATCTGACATCCTGTGATAGCATTTTTCAGAGAAATAAGATTTTCAGACAACCAAAAGTAGTAGCAACTTTTTCTGCAGTATGTCTGTAGTTTGAAAAGGGTTGACTTATAATCTATCAGAAGGATTTTGAAGGGAGTTCCAGAGTGTTTATTTAGCTAAAGCCAAGGCCCTGTCATATGATGAGTCCTTTTAAAATGCCTTCAAATTGCAAGCAGCTCAATACTTAAAGTTAATTCTTAAGGATGCAATGCAGTGTATTCACAGCATTTTCACATCTTTATTCTCTTGTTAGACCATGAAAAACAGCTAATTATAACCCCACGATCTGGGAGTATATACCACAGCAAGCCTAAAAGCTAGTGGAAATTACAATGTGTGTGCTTCAGTACAATCAATTTTGTTTGTTATTTTAGTGGCATGATTCCTGTTTACAGCAATCAAGCCATCATGTTACACAGAGTAAATCAATAGGGTGATAATGTAGCTGTTTACTGTACTTACAGACTTGCCTGTGACCACGTCTAGGACACACCATATCCTCCAATGCAATGCTCTTCATCTTTATTTCCATTTGGATCAAGGTTGACATAACTCACAGGTACTAGCAAATCCCACCACACTACAAAATGTAACATTTATAAGAGATACATCTGGTACATATTTATGGTGAGCAGAATAGGGACTTGTTTCAATTATGCATGTGGATTAGCTCTTTGAAGAAAAAAAAAAAAAAAGTAGGTGTTACCTCATGCCCGTATAAATCCAGTGGTAAAATGTGCCTAAACCAAAACCCCCTTTACGTGCCGTTACTTGTATATGCACATTAACGTGTTTCAGGCACAGCTCTGAACAAGATACACAGACATATGTTCCTATGAATCTTGGAGGACGCACTGTGCTTACATTTTTCAAGCTATGCAACAATTCCTGCAATAGATTTATGTTGTGCCAGAAGGGGACAATACATGGATAACCTGTGGGCATGGAACAATGTATTTTCAATATACATCAAACACATATAGTTAGATGAGCAAGTTACTCTGGGGTAAATTAGGAAGTGAACTTCCAGCATTTCAGCTGTTTGGGGGAGCATCCCATGCGTGCACTATTACCTGCTGTATCTTGCAGTCTACCCGCAGCATCTTGTCAATCTTTCATTCAGATGTAAACAACATCATCTCTAGTAGAGGACAGTGCAAAGTAATGCTGTGTCATCATCCACTGTAACAGAGCAAATGCTTGGCCACAAACTTACTCTGCAGCAGACAGCTCATTAGAGAAAATTAACAACAGTAAAATTGCGTCAGCTTGTCCTTTCCGTTGGATGGAAATTCAAGGCTGGGGACCCACATCCCTTTTCCGGGAGGTGCAGGAGGACCAGGGAGAAGCAGGAGCAGGACAGGACATCCTCTAGAAGAACCTCCATGCAGAATATCGTTTCCTGATTCAGCATCTAATCTAGCAGATCTAGCATTGCTACAGGCTCAGACTTTCATGATTTTCATGAGGGTTATGTGCAGCCACTTTCTAAACTGTGTTTTGTCTGAAAGAAGGAGGGGGGTGGGGAGGTGGGGGGAAGGGGCAGTTAAAAGAAGCATTACTTTCTGACTACATGGGGGCAAAATGGACATTAATGATGACACACTTTCTGCTTCCCTTGTCTGTAACTAAGTTACATTTGCTTTGTGTAATCTCTTGAAACGAATTCATAAAGGGTGAGATCTTCAAGACTCCTCCGTGTTATTTGCAGCATGAGCTTTTTTGGAAGTTAGCAACACTGATTCTCTTTTCCTGAATCTCTCCTATTTCAATTACTTATAGAGTGCAGAACGGCTGCCTCCACAGTGTGCCCATGGAAAGAAACTGCAGGGTGTCATGGTCTGAAGACTTCACATTCCCCAGAGCATGCTAGGTTCGGTGCTTCTCCCTCTGTCATCCACAGACTTCCAAATCTTCCCTGGAGGGGAACATTCTTTGGCAATTCCCTAAGTAAACCGTGCTTTATTTCCTGGGGTTTCTGCCTCCCTTCCTTAGGTTTTGCTCTATATGAATATAGTCCTGAGACTCCTGGCAGATGATGGTCCATTCCTACAGATTCCTGTAGGGTCTCTTTCAGGGTCTGGATCATACCAGGTAGTAACATTTTCTCTTGGTTTTGTGATAGCTTTTCCATAATAACTTCGCATAATAAATATTTGTAAAATCAGATTTATGTGTTTAATAAAATGAATATAATTTTTTTTTTCAGAAGATTTGGCATTTTATGGAATTCCATTTATTTGTGTTTCAATTAGCTTTGCTAACGATGGCAAAATTAGTAATAATGTTTGGCAATCAAAACACGTTATGAAGTATTTGAACAATACAAGGTTAGTTAAGTTAAAGGAGATGTTGTGCAGAGCATTTCAAATTGAATTTGGATAGTGGCAAGCATCTGTGTGTTTGGAAATCTCTAAGTTTCTGCCTGAAGGGTAAATTGAAGCTTATATAAACAAGAACTTGTGATCTAATGTTTGGGATTTTACTGACACAGACACAAAGACGCACACAGATGCACACACAGAAACCTCTATGAGAGGTTAGAAAAGATAGGGGAAAAAAGGAGAGAAGAGGTAGAGGAAGAGATGAGACATGTTAGCTGTCTATTTAATGTTTTTCACTCATGTAATACAGTCTGGCAAGCCTTTTTCCACAGTTCCACCAAGCCAGACCTGTAAAAGCAATTATCTGTCATCATAACGTGAATCAAGCTTCCAACTGCTGTGGTTCTGAAAAGCGTGACAAAGTTAATTGAAATTTAGGCAGTCAATAGTTTTCATTTCCTGAGATAAGGTGTGTTTTCAGGGGAAGTTTGTTGCTATGTTGGCTTTAGTTAACTATTCTTAAGTCTCTTGTTAAAGGATTTGTGTTATTTCTGTGGGTGGATCATAGTCTCATCCAATTATGACTTCAGTAGAGCCAAACTTTGTGTCATATGCTTTACTAGCCCATACTGGTTTGCACATTCCTCTCAATTCACAAGAAGATTAAAAAAAAAGAGGCAAAAAAATTCTCTCTCAAGTGATTGCAAACAGTACTTTGGAAGTATCAAATTTTACTGAAAGTTCATTTCACTCCAAAAATATCATTTTAGTGGCTTAGTGGTGTATTGTTATAGTAGCTACAATAAAATTGTTTGAAATCTGGCAAAAAATATTAATTCTCAGCCCAGAAGCCAAATGTGAAATATTCCTAGGTTTCCTTCGTTAGTTATCTTCTAATCTCCTGATTGTAGAGCAGCATGCACACCTGGTTTTACAGCCTTTTTAAAGTGATTTCTGTATTAAAATGGCTTACTGTTAACAACTGAAATTCCGAAGGCATTCATGGCATTGGTACTAGTGCAAGTAATGTAAGAATATGGAAGGGAAACAAACTTTCTGAGTCCCCAGGGTATATTACATGCCTGATTCTCTTATTTTAGCCCAGTTTTGCTCTAATATCATTCAATTGACTTGCAGTGGAGTCGTTCCAGAGCATGATCATGTAAGATGCTCAACATCTTCAACCCGGACTGAAAGACTACACAAGAAAGTTAATTCTTCTTTCCACTGGGAATGGGGAGGGGGAAAAAAAAAAAAAAAAAGGAGTTTTGAAAATTCTTGGTGCCAAAGCAGAAGAAATATCAAAATTACCAATTGATCTTTGGGGAGGTTTTTTTAGAACTGCTTGTTTTGACACATTTGAATTATTTTTTTGTGATGTTGGCCCTTAGTTGGCTCTTGAGGTCTTTGCATTTCCCACACAGAGCAATTTTTAGTCACTTTGAAAGAAGGAAAAAAATGTTCTGAAGAATTGATTCAGTTTTACTAAAAAATCTGTTTTGTGAAAGTAGAATTATTATTTCAGTTAATATTTTCAGGCAAGATATACCAGTAATATAGATAGGACCTGTTGGCTCCTAAAGACATTTGCCAAGCTGAGCCCTAAATGAGAAGAGAAAGAAACCTTAGTCTTCCTGTCAAACTCCATATAACATAAAAGGCCAAAATAGCATTAAAGAGCAGTTGTAGGAAATTTTTTTCTCAAAAAGACTAAGCCTCTTTATGGCAGCCTCCTGCAGTTCCCATTTCATCTTCCCTCTGGCCTCCAGCATTCCCCAAATATCTCTGAGGCAGGAGAGAAACGAAGAGTGAGGATGCAAGAGATGGTCACACTGGACTCTAGCAATCTGGGGCATTTATGAGATTCCCAGGAAAACTGCAAGACCTGACATCACTATGTGAGGCTTAAATTTAATCTCACTGAAGTCATGAGGGTCCAAACTGATGCCATGGAAGTCAGTCTAACTTTTAGGGACAGTAAAAGGGTTTAGACTGTACAGAAGGATTCCGTGACCTAATAATTTAACTAGAACATGTTTCTGTATTTTGATTTTTTTTTTTCAAATGAGTCTGTAGAAGACCTGTATGCCCCAGATCTAATTGGACTTGCCAGGCATTTGGGGCTGATGCTCAGAACTAAGCATCCCAAAATTGATTCTGAGCCTGGGAAACGGGTGGAATTTCACCTGAGGAAAAGTCAAGCCCAATATCTGAGCAGGTGCCTTTGGACAGGATGAGCAAAAGACAGGGACGCAGCTAACCCTGCAAGGGTAGCATTCTCCTTGTCCACTGCTCTGCCAAATGCACTTATTTGATTATAACAATTCTAATTAAGCCCATCATAATGCAATGGAAATTTCCCAGGACAGACTTCATTGCTAGAAATAGGCTAAATGAACCTTACTGGAAGTAGTCTTTCCCTGTAAACTAGTTATGTTGTCCTCTTTCTTGGTTCTGGTGCAAACTATAATTTTGGACATGCAAAGATTTCCAGTTTTCCCCCATCCTCTTTGCCCTCTCCAAACTGTTGCATTTTTGAACACTGAAGCACAGGCATTATTTAAGTATTACTTTTCTCCTATCTGGCCTGCAGCCATGCCCCCTTAGGCAATGAGCTCACTGGAACACATAAGCCGCAGCAGGGTTAGGCTAGGTCAGAGCATACCAGAGAGGATCTCCAAGGAGAAGCTGGGTGCTGCGGGAATCACGGGTGGCAGCTCAGTAGGTGGCACCCTTTCCTTTGGAGTTCCCCCCGAAACGCTGCTTCTGGGTGCTAGATGGAGGCACATGTGCGATTCAAGTTCAAGTGACCCGCCAGGTCCAGGAGGGTCGCAAGCAGAGTGGCAAATGTCTTCTCTCTCTTTCCCAGAGTTGACGCCACGGCTGCTGAGCCCCACATGGGCCCCACTGGCAGCGTGTCCATCATCAAGATGTGCCACCATGCAGTCCTTCTGTGGAAGATGCATTGTGCTTGGAGATGACCAGGTCCACGTGCTCCATCGCCTGCCACCCCCCACCTGCCAAACCTCCTCTTGAGAAGCAGGGAAGAAGAAACCCAGGAAAGCTTTCCCTCGAGGATGTCAGGACCTCACAGGAGCTGGGAGGCACAAAGCCAAGATTAAATCTGGCCTAAGTAATGAGATCCGACTGCCTGAAATCTCCCCAAAGTGTCAGGCAGATAAAACTTGCATGGCTTCCAGCCCCCTCTGCAGCAATTCGGCTGTGTTGGTCTGCATCATCTGCGGCTGTTTTGTCTTCCCTTGCAAAGGCTTAAAGCCTTCTGACTGCTATAGACACTGAGAATGTAAAACAGTGTCCAAAACCCAACCGTTAGGACTTTTCCCCAAAAAAATTAAAGTAAAAGGGCTCCCCAACCCAATGGCTTCCCGTTTTTTGTTTTTTTTGTTTTTTTTTTCTCTGGGAACCATTCTCATGAAAATAAAAAAAAAAAAATCTCTTTCTGGAGCACTCGGTTCCCTTCTCTGAGATCTATTGGGTATGGTGTAGCTCCCAAAACGTTTAATTCTCCAGACCACCTGGGAGAGCCCCACAAACCACTGGTGGTCCATAGACCGCAGTCTGAGCGCCGCTGTGTTAGGCTACTGGTTAAATAAAAGGAAATTAAACACAGAAAGCTCTTAAAATGACATTATATGTGAGTCATGGCTCCACATTAAGTAATGCTCTTACAGAGCACTTGTCTTGCCCCCTGGATGAAAGCTCCCCACCTTCTGTCTCTAGTCCCTACCTTTAGTAATAAATATCATACTTTATTATTACAGAAATGAAAGAAATGCTAATGCTTTGTCTGAGAAACAATGAAGTGTTAGAAATAGAAATATAATGAGAGGTGTACGACTGAATACAGCACTCACATTTCTGCTACTGACATGCAATGAATACTTTAAATTTCCATTGAAGCCCGTTTAAATGAAATTTGCCAAAGAATATTTCTTTTTCACATTCTCCCTTTCCAAAGTGCACCATAGTGCAACCAGACTCTGTCTCTTTGTTCATTTAATATTGGGCTGTAACAAGCTTGCTTCAGCCCTGCCTGCTAACTGATGGGGTCATGCAGAGAAAGGGTCTAGCGGCCACAGGTTTGTGCAGTTCCCTGTCTGATTTTTAAGCCATTTTTTAATGAGCTGATTTTTATGATTGCAGACTCACTTAGCCTTTAAAATAATGGATTCAGACCTGGGGAAAGGCTGCCATGCAACAGTGGTCCATTACGATTGCAGTCTATTATTTTTCATCTTTCATCGTCAGATTACAAATATTTTCCCTTTAGACCCCAGATCTGAAGATGCCCAACACAGAATGCAACCCTACAGATGACAGCAGAAGGCAGCTTTTCCCCTTGGCATCCTCCTGCTTCCAGGTGTTGGACCCAACACGCCCTGCTGTTTTGCAGGGCTGTTTGCAACATGGTCGTGTCCGTATACAGATGTCTCGGTTCAGCCCCTGCCTGTTGACGTGCACGGTGTGAGCAGAGCTCTAGATTTGACTGATTCCCTCTGAGAAGAAATGAGGCCACAGTTTGGATCTGTTGCGCCTGGGACCGGCTCCCTGTGCTGGGTGGGGTGATCTTGTGCAACTCGTGGCAAAGGGGAAGGGTCAGAACAATACCTGTCTGCCAGCAGGGATATAAAAAAAATCGAAGTGTCAAAAATATGGTTAGCGATGCACACAGGATTATTGTCAGCCCTTTGAAGTGGTAAAGCCCAAACCTTATATTTTCAGCTCAGCGCCTCATCCCTAAGGCTATTGGTTACCCTCTCTCAATATTGCACTGGAGGTGCGGATAGACAAGGCAGGGCTGCCAAATCCCTCAGTTGCACGAGGCACATGGAGCTTGGCAGGCTGGCAAGCAACTGGCTGTGCTATCACAGCAGTGGGGCAATGATCCCTGCCCTTCCCACCCCAGGGCTGGGATCTTAGCAGCCACCTGCCAACAGAAAGGCGAGATTTCTAACTTTTTTCCTTCCAGGTATCTTCACATGAGCTGCCGCCTTTGTGTTATCATTTTGTGAGAGCACGACTGCATTCAGTTTTATTGTTTAGAAGAGAAAACATGTTTTTAAAGCATTTTCCAGCAAATGAACTACAATGACAACATTTCAGGAAGAGATGGCAGTGTAAAGCTCAAAAGAAAGGAAGGAATGATGTAGGCAGGACTCTCCAGTAAAGCTCCTGGTAGCAATGACTGACACCTGAATGGTTCAGCTGGTATTTGTTGCCCATCTCTCCAGCAAAGTTTACAGAGCATCCAGCTGACCTCAGGTCGGAGACCAGCAACACAACTCCTCTGTGGTATGTATACCAAGGGTTGAGCCTGGGGAATCAGAGGGAATTTCCAGGAGTGTGTTGGCCACTTCTGAATTTTGGTATTGATGTTCTGGACTTGGGTGGTAGGCCCATGATGTCAGCCAACAATGATAACCTGTTGCATTAACAGTAATAGTAGTAACAGGAATAATTGATGGTAATAATACTAAGGAACAGCATTTTTTTTAACAGAATTCTCAGAATTGCTGTTCAGTATGCAGATACAGAAAATTTCACTATGCTTCCAGCAAAGTGAACAATATATATCCTAACCTTCCATCATAAGTGTTAGAACATTTTTGATAGTGACAAATGCACATTTTCTTTGGTTACTTTTAGCAGATTTTCATATCAGTGTAATGCAAATGAAATGTCAAACTGCTGGTCACTGCCAGACACTTTGCTATTGACACTTGGAGAAAAAGTTCAGAAAGTAATTAATCTTGGATTTATAGTTTTTACTTAGATTAGTCCTTTGAGGTATCTTAGTAATGCTAGAGGTAGTAAACAAAAAATTTTTAAGAAAGCACTCAAAAACCACTTCCAGAGCTTCTGGCATAAACTGTGGAACTTGTGTCCCTATCAGGTGGGGCAAAGTTAGCACAGAGCCTGGTGAAACAGTTTTTTCCCATGAGCTTGGCTTCTGAATTTGGTTGGCTTCCACATGGGGCATCAGCGTTAGAGCAGGTGAGGTACCTGAGGGAGGGCGTCCTGTGAAAGGGCAGAGATCTGGCCAGAGCTGCACAGAATTCACAGAGCAACCACCAACCACAACCATTGCCCGCAATCCAAAGCTGAGGCTGAATGGACAGGGCTGGAGACCCAGAGAACAACCCAAGAACCTTGCACATCTCTCTGTGACCCAACAATGTGTGCAGAGCAAGAGCAGGAGATGCTCCTAGTTGGAATGTGAAATCTGGCAATTTTTATGTCCGTATGGCTGTTCAGGAATGCCAGAATTTTGTTAATGGCCAGAACCTGGGGGAAGCCAAATATCCCAAAACACCAACAGTCAAGCTCCAGAACGAAAATGTTATTCTAATTGGAGATATTGTAGTGTAAGCAGAAACACTATTAAATAATTCTGGAGTTTGAGAATGGGTTAAAAAGTGTTCATGGACATAGCCCACAGCAAAACTACTCAATGGATATTTAGCACTTTATAAGTTAGTTCCATCATCTGCCCTACCTTAGTACATGAAACTCTTTGGCCTAGGGATGGTCTGGATTACTGTGGCAGCTAAATGAACCCTTAACCATAATAAATATGGAACAGTGCAGTATTCCCTTGTTTATTTCATGGAAAACAGGGCATGATAGCACTTACGACTTTCTTGCTTTTTTATATGGCTCTGTTCATTCCATGCACCTGGTGCCTTTTGATGATTCATTTTAATGTGTTCAACACATGCTCGTACACAGACTGAGATCACAATAGAGAAGAGCTGCAGTGTGAGTATCCAGGGATCTATGCCCAATCAGTTGTTGACAGTGACAGAGTGACAAATGCTGTCAATATTGTATGATGTGAAAAAAACCTACCGGAAAATTCAGTCCTGGAAAATTCTGAAAAACACAGTTTTTCCAAAGGTTTGGTGATACAAGCAAAAAGTCCCCCAAGCACATATTTCCCTTGAAGAATGTAGATGGTTTCAGTACTTAAAGTCAAGCACACACATATGTTCTATGGTGATCCAAAGCTGTTACCGCTGAATGTGTACGGCTTTATCTCAGTTCCCCTTCTACTATGATAATTTATGTCAGATTTATGATTTACTGTAGATTTATGACATACACCAGACTGTCATTCTTCATAACTAGGTAGCTGAAGTAATCTCCAAAATATTTAGCATCATACCTAGAACACGCATTGATGGTACTCGGTGAGTTTTACTGAAATGTATGTAATTCCTTATAAGGGCATGCAGTACCCAGTAGTGAAGAGGGATCCGGGGATGGAAAATAATATCGCCTGTTATTCCAAAGTACTAAGGCTGGCTTTGGAGTGCATTTTTGGTCTTTTTTCTTTACCATTAAGAGCACAGATTACTTTTATTAGATAGGCAGACAGACAGACAGACAGATAGATAGATAGTTATGGCTAAAAGGACCACAACAGAAAAACAATGTTTTTCATTTAAATTGTTTTGCTTTTCAGTCAGCTTGTCTTACTCAAAAGCAACAGAAGACCCTTGACTTCATTTATATTTCAAAGCATAGTCACTCTTTGACATCTGTTTTGGTGGAAGTTTAAACTACTTTGCTGACTGTGTTACTTTATATAAATGTTTAAAGACAATTCAATAAAGTGCAATTTCTTTGAGACAGGTACTATCATGTCAGTTTGAGGTAATCATGGCCATGCCTGCTTACATGTTTCTAATGCCATTTGATAGGTGTCATTGACTTTTATGAAAATCTTTGAGCCACTTCCTTATAGACTGTGTTTGGAATTACTGTACATATCTTTTTCCTGGCCTCTGGCTGAATCTTACAATGTAAATAGGTTCATATGGCTGGCACAGAGAGGGATAAGGTGTGTATTACTAGAGCAAATACTTCAAAGGGGTATGCATGGTTTCAACCAAAATTAAGAACAGGAGAGCCCTGTGTAGACACTTTTCTTTTTTTCTTTCCATTTTTTTTCCTAGTTCCCTCTTTAAATGAAGAATGTCTGGGGTGAAGCTTTCCAAGGAATTGTTTTAAATAATTTAAATAAACTTATATGTTATCCTACTTGGACTTTTTTTTTCTTTTGAAATTGTTGGTACTGAGGCAAAACAGCTTAGCAAATGTATTAGGGATGTTAGAACTTCTCAATAGATCTATTACTGCATTACCAGCATATTGAGCAAAGAAAAAGACAAGTGCCAGTACTTCTTATTAACAATGAATTAAAATTATCTTAAAATATGACTACCAAAAAAAAATATCAACTACAGAAATATTTTTAAAAATAGCGAAAATCTGTATACAGTAAAACACCAAACCTGTCATACGTAACTATGCTACTGGAGCAACCTATATTCATTAATATCTTATTCCCATTTAGAGGTAAGAACAGTAACTGAATTAATGACATGAAGAAGTTCATGTAACATATAATATGATTTCATACACTTTAAATGTCGTTAGAAGAGTGAAAAGAAGTATTCTGTTATTTCATTTCAGGCTGGGAATGAAAACTATGCAGCAGCAAATATTTTTTTAAATGCTTTCACTGCAGCTAAGGAGACACAACTGTTTGAAATGAATTGCACTTGATCTCATTAACACTGAATTTGGTCTGTAAGCACCAGTGTAATGGATGTGCCCCACATGCTATTACTGTCATTTTGTGTTGCAATCATAAATAGCATCTTTTGCTTGGGCAAGGCAAGAAAAAAATTATCTCAATTTGGAGTGGATAGACCTCAAAGCCAGGCTAGAGGAGAGTAACATACTGTCACACAGAAATTACAGGAATTACGAAATGTTTATAACTTTATTCTGTAGTCTACACTAAATTATTTGATGCCAGATGTGTATGCATCTGGGTTTTGGCCAAAGCTGTCCACTTAATAGCTTTTTCCTTTTCTTTCCTTCCTCCAGCGTGTGTTTTGGGTACTACTTCTGGGGTTATTGTCACAACATCAATGTACATTTTAAAGGAAAAAAAGAAGGAATTTAGTTCTGAAGCCCCAGTGGTTATGGGGAAAAAGTCCAAATATAACCAGTTTAAGAGTATTTGTTCAGATGGAGAACAGCAGCCCTACAACAGCTTTTGTCCTGTATGCAGACAGGATGTGAGTGATCCTAATCCCTTGCATGAATGCATATGGCATTTTACAACCAAGCTTTTCTGTGACCACTCAGTTTCAGCTATAACACAACAGCAGATGAATACACACTACCATCTAGACAGTAACACCTCTTGTCTAAAAGCAATTTGTTGGACACAAATATTGCAACACTATTTTTATCTCTACCGATAACACATCCTCTCATTCCTACTACATGTAAACAAAACAAAAAAAGCACCAAACTGCTTTTCCTTAATAGAATTATGTGTGAGACGTGAAACCAAGTTAATAATAATTATGAAGTGACAAGAAAAATAATGGTGTTATGCTTATATTTATAGAAGATGAAAATCCTAAAATACCATCCACAGATTGTGCATCAGGCAGCATCTGATAGCTTTGTTTTTTTCTCTGAATATTAAGAAAATACGGCTACACCAGCTGAAAGCAAATGCTGCTTTAATCTTCTTTATGTTGTGGAAGAGAAGTCATGTTCGGTTGCATCCTTTAGGTATGATCTATAGCCTATTGAAATCTGTAGAAATCATTATACTATTTCAGTGAAAAGCTGGATCAGGCCCAACGGTAGGTACTTAAGAAGAGCAGTAAAGATGGGATTTGATGGTGTATTTAAGTCAGAAAGTCACGAGGACCTGACTTACAGAATAGTAAAGAAACATAAGTCTTCCTAATGGTAGGAATAAATAATGTAAGAAATGTCTGTCAAGACAAATTGGAAAGATGCTATTGATGCAAATATTGGGCAACATAACACACCTGAAGAAATAGTGTGGAGGACCACTCATGCTAAGAGCAGATGCTGAACTTAAGTCTGAGTATCTTTGAATCATTAGAAACTGGTTTTTAAAAGAAAGCTCAGAATCAGATTATTTGAAAAAGTAAATGTACCCATACTTTTTTTCTATCGGAGACACTAAAACTAAAATACTGTAAATCACTGTGTTGCCACCTAAGAAAACTAGTGACCCTCACAAGTTGCTACATTAGATTCTGTTCCAGACAGTTAAATGAAAATTTTACTTGCAATATGGAGAACTCTGAAATAAAGAAGATAATGATGAACATTGTTGTGTTTTGTATCTCTTAGAGTTCTAATTATGCCATGGATTTGTTTAATTAAGTTTTGACCTTTTAACTGTGTGCATTAGAGTGTTCCCATTAGCTTTCAACACTCCTGGCCATGTTCTTTTGTTAGTCAGTAACAAAGCAGCTTACTGCTATTTTGAGTTAAACCTTGAATTGTGTTTTGCATTCCCTGAGTTGACTTCTGTTCTTCACAATGCAATATGTTTTTCTTCTGCACCATAAACTGCGCTTTTTCTTCATATTGTGCTAGGAGACTAATGACTTCCTTCCTTCCAACAGCCTAGTTAATTCTTTATGCAATTTGTGTCCAGCTACCTGCACAGACACAGGATTGTATCCCAGGTGGCTTAAATCTGAAGGTCCTGGACAGCTGGAGTAGCTGGAAGTGCTAGACTTTTCACTTTCATAGTCCAGAATTAAATTTTTTGTGAGCTATCACCTGCCCTTTGAAGAGGTCTCTTCCCAAACAAGTATGCATCCAGCTCAATTTAACTCACCAATACAAGATCAGTAAGACTTGTCTAATATTTAATGGTTTCTACCACTTAATTTAGTTACTTTAATTTACTTCAGTCTTAATTAAGAACATCACTAACCACTTGCACTCAAACCACCGCAAAACATTGACATGAATGATCTGTCCTCATCCAAACCCAGCCTCCTCTCCTGGGCAGCCAGGGGCGAGCTGGACCAGCACCAGGTGCCCTCCCTGGGCATGGATCTCACTGGTGCTGGTCACTGCCCTGAGCTCTGTGGTTCTGTGAAGCAATTCCTGACTGCAGGTCGATTTTTGTCACTTTTTCACAGCCTATGGGGCTCCCCACATTACCACAAACACTGCAGGCCCCCACTCCAGCCTTCCTGAAGTCCCCAGGCAGTTGTGCGCATTGCCTCTAATCTAGCTATGAATGCTCTAAGTTAAAAGATAAATCCTGTCAGGAATCACCTTGGAGGGATTACTTAATGTTTATCATCTTTACTCTTACAAGAGCACTGGACCGTTTTAGCCAGACAGATTGAGAGAGAGAGAGAGAGAGGCGTCACAGATTTTTTAATTGAAAACAACAATTTAGGAGTGGAAAAGACTCAATATAGCCCTGAAAGAAGATCCCAAACATGTTCGCTGTTCTTCAATATAACAAACAGAGCAAGCAAACATACAGTCCAATAGGCAGATACTCAACATTCACTTCTGATTGTTGGCTCTCAGGGCCATATAACTGATTTTTCTGTCATGTAGTTTTGTTTTCCAGCACATAGCATCCAAGAAAAATGACTTGTTAAGTGGCTATGTAGCTAAAATACCCATTTTCACATTCATTAATTAACATGATAGTGCAGTCCTTTGGCCAGCCCTCTTTATAAGGATTCTACAAATTGTGCAGCACAATATTGTATTAGATTGGATTAGCTTCTTTTCTCCTCATACTTGAAGCAGTGTGTAATAAGAACTATATATAGGAGTACTTTACTGTATGTAACTAGCTAAAAGTAGCAGAATTCCCACCCTAGCCAGAGCAAGCCAATAATTGCAGCATTAGCTTTGGCACAATAAAGAAGACATGTAAGAGCTTTTTCTAAAAAATCATTCTTTGACAAGCATTTCTCATGGTAGCTTTAAAAGTTGTTTCCCTCATGCTTCTGCGTAATAGATAAAATGTCCCTGGACTTTGTTCCTAGACCCGGACCTTTTAACCTTTGCATTCAGGAATGCAGAGATTTTTCTTATATTTCAAGCGACTGGGTATCTTATGTCACAATTACAGAGGTGCAGGTTGACATATGTATTTTGGCTCGCAGCCCATAGGGTATTGTTGATGTCATGAGGAAAAGGCACGTGTTTTGCACTCTTTTACTGAAACTGCTCTCAGTAAATAGGTCCAGTTACAAATGTTCTTCAATGCCTGTTTTGTTAATACTGAGGGTTGAGTATTGAGCATAATTTGAATG
The DNA here is from genome assembly GCA_013398915.1 of Dromas ardeola. Lineage (NCBI taxonomy): Eukaryota > Metazoa > Chordata > Aves > Charadriiformes > Dromadidae > Dromas > Dromas ardeola. The sequence goes on along the minus strand of VYZM01016398.1, from coordinate 69,656 downwards.
TTTGTTTTGTCTGCACACATGAGAGAAATCCCAGTCAACATAATTTGGCCTTCAAGTTTTCTGATAAGTTTCTTGGCTTATGTTTCTTTACAAGAATAAAGAAACAAACACCAGTTTGCCTTTCAATCCTCTCTAGGTCTCTGTTTTGCACATTTGTTCATCTAATTGCCACCTCAGGGTGCAACTTGCATTCTTAATCTGGGGACCAGAAAAATATGTGTAATAATTCCCACCCCCAGCCTATGTGAACTGCAATGAAATACAAGTCTGTATCATACAGATCTGTTCATCTTTGATTTGAGAAGATGTGTCAGTGATTCAGTGCTGAACTGATGTCTTATAGCACTCATAGAATTGCATGCTGGAGGCACCATATCTCATCTGGACAAGATGCAACAGAGAGGTCTGATCTACTTTGAAGTCATTAAAGATCAGTCTTTGAAAGAGAATCAAATGTTGGGCATTGAGCCTAAAGTCTAGGTTAACTTGTAAGTCTGGTACTTCCAGAGGCACACACACAGATATACGCATATACACTTTTAGAGTTCACCTTTAAATGCTTTTTAAAGAATATTTTAAATATGATTGTTGCTATGATTAATAAAAAAATTTGATATTCTTCCAGATAAAAAGTTTATACAGAAATGTAAAATTTTCCACTTTTTGCTTTCATAGTGCCTGGAGGCCAAAGGGGACCATTAGATCATCTAGATTCATCTCCTGTATGTCACAGGCCATTAAGTTTCCCTCAGTTACCTTTGTACTAAGCCCAAAAACTTGTGCCTGAGTAAATCACAATTTGTATATGGCTTAAGCCAGGTATTTCTATCTGGCTGGTGTGACAAGCTCCTTCCTTGGTCCCCCGTGACCCCACATTTCCTACAGAAGTCTTCTTGCTGCCTGTAAGTTTCTCTCCAGAGTTATTATTCTGTAGAATTGAAACATTGGTTGTTAGACCAAGCCCGAAGCTGGTACTAGTTGCCCACTCCATTTTTCTTATTTGAGTTTGTCTCTTTTACACATTCTGTTCCTATGTCCAGGTCTTTAACCTCTACTCACGGCAAACATACGCATTTGCCGTAATCTTTGGATCGCAGTGTGCTTCAAGGTAATTTTACAGTGACCTCCTTTTCTCTGACCTCTTTTCTGGCCTATTCATTGAACATTTGTCTTTGTGGCTTTGAGATATGTAGGGCAGCATAGGCAGCAGACACCCGTGTGCTTCATGTCTGTGAAAACAAACCCTTGGTAATTAGTGGTTGGGTATTGAGCTGGTAATTCAGTGAAATCCATATTGCAGCATTTGTTAGGACTCTGCTGACAGTGTTTGGGTTACTGAACCCACAGACTTGCTGCCCACTACAAGGTGTGGAGAGATGATGGGTGACCCTTTTGTTGCATCCTGCTCACTTCTGCCTTCCATTTCCTGTTGCCTGAGTTCCTCCTTGCAATGTGTGCCCATTACTTTATTATCTTAGAAGGGACAGCATAATTAAAAGCTTCCTCTGCTGGAATCATTAACAGATATCCCCCATAGACAAGCAAAGATTCATGACCTGACTGGATCTGCTGTCCTTGTTGATGGTTGCAGCAGCTTGTGTACATATCTGTCAGAAGAGCCACCAAAAAAACAGTGAGTGTTTCCCTGTCTTTCCATATCGGTCGACTAGTTAATGAGATCTACATGTGTAAAGAACCCTGAAGCCACACTGCAAAATCAATATAAAGGAAACACAATTTAGAAAGCTAAATGAAATACTCAGGGTCTGATTTTAGCATTTAAGGGAACGATAGGTCAAATTCAATTATCTGCTTTCCAGATGATAATTTCCATTTTACTAAATATGTCACTATTAAGGCTGGCAAAAGCTCCTCTGTCAGTGGGTAAGGGAGGGAAGAGAAGAAAGTAAGAGTAGCAGGGAGGTATGACCTTATTTTACCTCTTCTGACAAAAGCGGATAATACTAGATTGGAGAGAGGATCCCACAGGCCATGAAAGGCTCTTTCCTGAGATGAGATGCAGCTTTTCTCTTTCTGAACAACTCTCACTTCTAATTTTATTATCTTGACAAAGCCCTCAGCGCTCATAGTTACTTCAGAGATGGAGAAACTTCATGTTCACTGTGGTACAAAGAGTTAGCATAAGGTCACCTGTTTCTTCTAAATCAGAAGCTATGCTGAAGAGCAGCTGTAAGAAGAGCGACTGTGAAAAGGTGCTCCATATTGCTGGTGCTACATCTGTGTGTAAGGCAGGGGGGCAATCACACCAGAGCAGCATAGCCTAGCAAAGTCAGATTTTTGCCTGCATAAAGGGGTAGACCATGCTAAAACCATGTAGGATCACCATGAAGCCTTGGTCCTAACTTAGGTTAAATTGCTGTCCCTTTCATTTGTACACTTCACTAGCACATCTCCAGCTTATACATAGCTCACAAAATAACTGCATCAGATGTAGGTTTTAAGTAATTAATATGTAGATGCTGCTTGTGAAAAGACAAAATCTCTGTGAAAAGATGGGGATGCTACCTGATATTTGGTATCCACACAGGATTTCCCAGTGATGCCTCATCCCCTTTTCCTCTTGAAGACACAGGGGTGATTTTGAGTTTTCACCACTTTTCATGGCAATGAAAAGACAAAGGGATCAAATGTCAGGTGCAAAATGTCAATACATTAGCTTGATGCCTACGCTAAAACGGCCACCTATGAAATCACAACCCTCCAATCTCTTAATTTGCTGCAGACTGCAGCAGACATATGTGCTTGATGGTTATTTCAGAAGATTTTGCCCTTACTAAAGGGAGGCAAATGTTTTAAACAAATCTACAGATGATAGTTCATAGAGCTGTGACAATTTAAAGAACTCTATAATTACATTACAATTTATACAGCCATGGAATTACTGGAAACATATTTATACCACCTGTTTCAATGCAGACAGCCACAATTTTTCATTCCCAACAGAACTATTAGTTCCTCTCATCATGTTACCTGGTCAGAACACTCAGGGTATCATTGCTGAACAAAGCAATAGATGGGATCGATCACTTGAATTTAAATTGTGTTTGCAATTGTGTTGTCTTTCTCCAATTACTGCCAAGATTCCTTTATTTAGAAAGAAAAAGAAAGAAAGAAAGTAAGAAAGAAAGAAAGAAAGAAAGAAAGAAAGAAAGAAGAGAAAGGAATATAAAAATTAAGAAAGAAAAATAAAAGAAAATAAAAGAAAGGAATGGAAAAGGAACGGAAGGGAATAGAATGGAAAAGGAACGGAAGGGAATGGAATGGAAAGGAACAGAACAAAGTGAAGCGAACAAAGTGAAGAGAGGAGAGGAGAGGAGAGGAGAGGAGAGGAGAGGAGTTGCTCTGTTCATTTTGGCACTTCTACCTTTGAGTGCCAGCCAGAATCAGTATCTGGCAGGGTGCTCTTGAACCACTCTCCAAAATAAATATAGCAGATGTCAGTCAGGTGTTTTTCTACCCATGTCCAACCACTTGCCAAGAAATAAGTTTTTGTTTTTATTTTAGGCCTATATCCTAATAATCTAATGAATTTGTAAAAAAAATTAGGTGTCCTATCTAAACAGGGGGAATCATGAAGTATTTGCCTTCCATGTCTAATTTAGTACATCTGACTCTATATGAGAGCTCCCTGTATTCTGGCCAAGCCTAGCCAGTCCTTACCTTCTCATGTGGAAGTGTTGAGCTCTCTAAGCCCCACTCAAGTGATTGAGTTCCAGCATTTGCCACATCATACCTGTTATTCTCCAAAAGCGCTTGTAGACCCCACCCTGCGTGGCAGCACTGGGCTGACCCTTGCAGAGCTCAGCAGGGTCTGATGGTGTCGGCCCATGGGGTTAACCCCTCCACCACCCAGGACACCTGCAGCAGAACAGCTTCCTCCCCAGGGGCTACAGTGAGCAACCTCCAGTCGGGGTGAGCAGAGTGGTCTCTCACAAAGGTCTCTTTGGCTACTGTTTGAAACACTGTGTTAATCTGCTCATGTTGCTGCTTGCTCACAGTGATCAAAAGGTTAATTCATACACACAAAAAGATGAAAATAAGATATGCTAATGAATTATACTTATGGATTGCCCTATTGTGGTTCCTATATCTACCAAATGGAGTTTTTACCTGGTACTGCAGAGCTATTGCTGCATGGTTTTTGCAAGAAGTAGGCTTGATTGCTGCAAGTTCAACTTGCTGCTATCCCAAGTTTCTCACTGCACAAATATAGCTGATTCATCACTACACAGCCAGACCTCCTCCATTTTTGAACAGATGTATGATGATCAGCGTTTCCCAGCCACTGCATACTTTGCATACTTTCTTGTCTTTACATGCTGCATGTGTACCAAGAATCTATTATATGCTGATTTTCCACATCCTTCATATAGAAATATACAGCCCTTGCTGTTCAAGCAGGCTACACAACATTTCAATGTTATGTTATTCAGTTTCTTAATATACTTTTTTACTGTGTCTTTTGCACCAAGGGGGATAGTATTTTCATGGCAAGTTCTACTCTATTTATTAGGTAGGATTGCTGAGGCACTGGTCATATGACCCCAAGACACATTGTCCTCCGGAACATCTGGGCCAAGGCCGCCTTATTGTACCCTCTGTGAGAGTCACTTCTTGACCCACAGCAGCTCCATCTACACTCGTGCCTGGGAGCCTTCCAGGCACTAAAGCCAACTGGCACCAAATGGCTCGAGACTATGCCTTTGCCTCCAAAACAGGTTGGCTGCATGAAAACTGCCTGTTGGAAACAGTCCCTGGGTCACTGAACTCTCAAACTGTGCCTAGGAATTACTCAGGAGAGTGTGAGGTGGATAGGCCAGGTTCATACCCAGGACAGCTGTGTCCATGTCCTGGTGCTTGGGAACGTTTGTAGGCTTGCACAGATTTTGCAGCCTAGGTGCAGCTACTGGGTCTGGCTGCAACATTGCCACCAAAGTCACTTGCTCTTCCCATTCCGGTCAGATGTAGTTTGATCCGATGCCTGTAAAAGTCAATGGTTAGATGCTCATTGAATCCAATGGACTTTGGCCCAAACACACAGTTCTCTGGGATTTCAGATGTCTCTGATTTGCAGGTGCATGCAGGCCAGCAAATGTCAAAATGTGACATTTGCTACTGACAGAAATCACTATATGAGAAAGCCCCTGCAATGTATTCTATTTACTCGTCTACGTATTTGATATGCCAGCACAGCATAGTAGTTAAACATTCAAAGGAAACATGTTTGTGACATAACTTATTTTGGTGCAATTTTGCTTTTACTACAGCAACTTGGTTCTGTAATTTACAGGTACAAGTCAAAGGATGAGTTTTCAAAACGTAGCCCTAGAGTTTTATATTTTATTTTTACTATATTTTAAATGCCAAATCAAAATTATCATGTTTAATTTACTTTATTCTCAGTGGTTTTGCTTAGATTTATGAATTACCTTGGATTAATTGCTATATAGCATTCTGGTTTTATAGTGTAATTGGGTGTGTCTAAGTGCATTCCATTTTATGACTTGCTTTAGGGTATATTTTGGATGAACTGTATAATACAAAATACATTTGGTGTTATGTTTTATATAATGCCAGACAAAGGACAAAAAGTGCATTTAAGTTTCTAGGTTTATGGGTTCCATGCCTGGAAAACTTTGGAGGACAAATCTGCTTATTTTCAGTTTTTCTCAAATGGTTCTGAGTCCTTTCCATTTCAATTTTACACAATAACCTTTGAGTTTTTGAATCTTTGTGTCAATAATTATTTTCAGTCAGAACAAAATAAATAGTCCACCCTGAATGATAGTATGCATACTGGTATCACACTTTCTAACACTCCCATTGAAAAAAGTCAAATCAGAGCATGATCTAACCAAAGCAAAACAAATATCCTCCACTCTCTTGTACAACTCACAGGTGACACTTACCCTGTGTTAGACTTTTCTCCTTTGTGGTCTTTGGAGGGATCAGAGTTAAATGCTTTGCATTAGTTGGCACACTGTTAACACCTGCAATTTCTAATTAGTAAAGTCCAAATTACAAGGCAGAGGCCTTGTATGGATTGCCATGAACTGCTATTGACTGTGTCTAGTACTTTTGATATGCCTGTCCCAAAACTACACATCCTTGTCAATATTACAGCATGTTCCCTGACTTCTTTTGAGCATAGACAGAAAGAGAAGCAGCTTTGTGCTGTCAGAGTGAAGAAGACTGAATCAAAAAGACCTCTGAAGGTTAGAAATTTGCATCTTCTTTTTATCATCTTTGTGACTCCCCGGGCTGCCTTTGTTGTCATTAGAGCTTCTATGTTTTTAAAAATTTGTGGACTTGTAGCCAAAATGCTTCTCCAATGAACCCCTTTGCAGACATCTAAATAAAAATCTACTTCCTTAGAGCTGCTGAGCCCTCTCATGCACCCTGATTTCAAATGGGTTGGTAAACAGTGGGTTTCCTTCCAACATAATATTGTACATTCATGTTGGAATATAACAACCACTGTCTGGGAAGACAGAAAGCAATTTAGAGAAACCAAATTACTAGGTAAGAAGAATACTATTCCTCAATCCCTGACAAACAGACTTAAAACTGAAAAGACAAATGAGTCACTAATGTTACGTTAAATGAAAACTGGAGTGTACTGAACTGTTTGAGCTACTGTACCAACAAAGAACAGAAGTTTTCCATACGAATGTCACGAGATTGGCTTCAGCATCAGAAGTCTGACTAATGAATCACTAATGTGATGTAACAGTGGTTGATACCTTGTCTCATAACAAAGTACTAGAGAAGTATTCATTTCTCAGAATTGATTCAAAGTATTAAGTATGAATCACTCTAACACAGAGATAAGATCCAAAATTTTATTAATTAAAGAACATGTGAAACAACTCAAGGTATATTTTGTAGGCCAAAGGTAAAGGTAGCTAATGAGTTTCCTCATTTATTTTGGAAACTGGAATCATTATAATATCATTATACACCTTGATATTGATACTATAGTCTCGTAATAATGCAATTTAGATTAACAGTGTTAGTGTTAAGTTATCTTATTGTTAAGTAAATACAATAATTACGCATTGTATTTTCTTTGCTACTCTTTCCTCTTTCCTTTTGGGCACCTAGAAAGTTTCACCTGCAATAATGAACTGAATCCCAAAATATATGGAAGTACATGATGAAGCTGGTTGCCAGGGCAGAGAACTGGACGGAGCATTTATGTGACTTCCAGCCATGTACATGCTAATGTCTCCGCATGCTGGATAGCCCTGGTGTCCCCATGAGCACAGGCATGCTGAGTCAGATGGTCAAGGGAATGGCAAACACCTAAAAATGCATGTGCAGCCTAATGGGGCTGACAGGAGTTAAACCCTAAACTGGCTTTGGAGCTTTTGAAAAACTAATTAGATGCTGCTTTGCATGGTAAGGATCTAAAAGCCTTTGAAAATTCTATTTTAAGCAATTTGTCCATGTACATCAGCAAATTTGTAACGGGATCTGGACATGTATAAACAGCATAAATAGTATCTCAAAGGCATATGGTGACCTGCAACTTCAAGTAGTTAATTTGAAAAAAAAATATAATAATCCACAAAAGAGGAACATTATTAAAAATAAAGTATATCTGAGATTCCAGAATACTGGAATATAAAAAAAATGCCTGCTATTGACTTTGCACTCCCTGTGATCTTTGTAAGTCTAAGACATTTCCATTTAACATTTGTAAGGTGTCAATTGTTTTCAAAATATAGTCTTCATTACGCAGTCTTTACGTAGACATTTGGTCATAAATGCTGCATGTACATTGGTGATATATCCACGCAATATGTAAGAATGAACATCTGTATAAAGGCTGTGAGGCAATGAAGATTAAATGCTAACTTTATCTGTGAGCTTTTTGTAACTCCTACCAAATCAGCTGCCCACAAACCACAGAAGTTCACCACATAAGCAGATAGAAATGTTGTTTGGAAAGGACAGGATGATGATTTCCAGTTCATAAGATATTTATCCCAAGACACATTCATTCATCTGTTGCACATTTAAATGTCTGCTTTTAGCCACTTGCTGGAGCAATACTGAATCACAACAGCATCTCTTTCTAATAACAGCTTCATTCCACACCGACTTACAAGCAGTCAGTGTGTAATCTAAAGCAGTAGAAACAAAGCATGAGTTCAGGAAGTCCAAGCCACAAGGAAGGAGATTCTGTACCAAAGATGCAGCTACCCAGGGGTGATTAATGGAGGGGCAGAGCCCAAATCCTGCAGGAGGAAAGGAAAGGAAAAGGCCAAGTAAGGTACTCCTCTTTGCAACGAGTGTCTGTCTGCAAGCCTGCCTGGTGGCTGTTGAGGGCTGAGGTTCATGTTTCTTTAGCACATCACCAGACAGCCTTCACTCGAGGCTTGGCGTGTAATCCTGGACTGGCCCAATGATAAATGAGTTTGGGTTGTTTTTCAGAAGAAAATTAATGGGAAAAGTATGAAGCATCTTTGTAAGGTTTGTGGACTGATTCAGCTAATGCAGTATGAGAAATCTTTAATTATAACAATTACAAAATTAATTACGTTTAATTCCAACAAAAAAACATTTTTATGTGGGCATTTAAATCAAAGAATACTTGGGAAAAATTTATCTCAGTTTGAATGCTTTCAAACTGCTTTCAGGCATTTATTAACTACCAATAGCCTTCATTTTTAAGCAATACGTACAGTCATGCATGAACAATTACATCCTGCAGTCTTTAATTTTATGGAATTTATTCACAGACATCCTTCCTAGGATGGAACGTGTTCCTGGAACAGGTTATGGTTTGATCTAAACACTGTCAGTTTGGGTTCAGATTGATCACTTCCAGTAAGGGGTTCAGTAACAAGTTCCTGAAACAAGAATGCTTTACCCTCAGAGACCACTATTCTAAATTGGTGCTTTGTGCTGCAGCCCCCATGAAGGATGTGACTGTTTAATTGGATTGTGATGGATGATGAAGTTCTGAGACTGCAAGACGGATTTATTAGGAGCTCTGCAGGCTAGTCCATGCCTGTATGGTGGGTTTTTTTTACCTGAATATTCATATGTTTCTTAAAGAATTTTTGCCTTGACCATAGCATTTACTCCTGAGCAATGCTCTTGATGTCAGTATTTCTGCTCTGCAGTTGCATTAAGCCCTGAATTGGACCACAAATTGCCTTTGACTAAGATGCAAATAAGAAAAGTGATCCTTTAGCTAGTAGCAACAGGTCAATAAGGTATTAATGTTTTACTTACATCTGAGAAGCTTATTTTGTGAATTTCTTAGTCTGTGAGTTTGCTATCTGTTGGTTGTTTGTTTGGGTTTTTTCATTTGCATCTGGTCTTACCATACAAAACTAAAGCAGTACTGTAATTTAAAAGTTACTCTGACAATGTTTTCTGTCTAGTGACCTGTAATACTGACCTTTAAACTAGAGCAATTTTGCAGTATTTTGAGGGCTCTACCTGTATTCCTCTGCTAATGCCTTTATGTGAGTTTTGCTGATCTGTGGTGCTAAGTGATAAACTAAACTGGCAGGGACCTTTGGGGAAAATCTTATATTCCCCAGGAAAAAAAAATCCAGCCCCAAATGATTGTCATGGTCCCATATGATCTCCTTACGCAAAATCACATACAGCATGTATACTTTCTATTGTCTTAGCTGCCAAAATCATTGTCATATGTACCACTTTGGTCATCTGGAATAAGCATTAACCGCAGCTAGGCATTTTGCTAACTCCACCCTGCAAAATCAATATAAGATCTTTGCCAAGACATAGTATCCCACAAAGTTGGCTTTCACATATTTTCGCCATTACCAGGAAGTTCTGATTGCCTCATTAGAATATTCTGGCCACCAGAAGAACATTTTGTCAAATGCCTCTATACCTCCCTGTCATGTGTGTACGTAGCTCGGTATGTCGTCTACCCTTACATCACAACCTACGCACTGATGGTGCTGTGCTCAGCGCTCCCAAGCAATGGAAACAGATTGCTCTAATCCTTTTGTGTGGTGAGATTCCTGTCATCTTCTATTTTCCTATGTCACTTTTTAATTGTTTTAGAAAAGTGGCTAGAGCTCCCATCCGTGATCAAGACCCATTAGGTTAGGCAATGCTTGAAATCCAATCTACTGACTCCCTGCTCAAGGCCTGAAATTTGGTATTTTTCTTCTTTCTTGCTTGTAGTCTGGGCTTCCTTCCTTCACCTGGCATGTGTACTGAGACACTCAACTTGCCAGAAGTTTCTTATACACATAGCTAAATCCACTAGTCTTTCAAGAATTTACAGTGAAATATATATGACTGCGTGAGGAAGTTTGGCTGTACATGTCACTTCAGTTTTCATATTTTCTACCAGCTCACTGTGGAAAGAAAAGTATTAATTCTGCAAATAATTTGTTTTCAGAGTGAGAAATATGGATTTCAGTTACCATTTTTTAAGTCATTGTCATAAAAATATTAGTTAAAACACATCATAAAAGCCTTCCAACATGAGCTTTGTAAGATCTCTTTTTTTCCAAATGGAAAGGATTTTTTTTCTGTTATGGTGAGCCCAAAAAAACACCACAAAACTCCTTCTTTGGGCCTCCTGCTTACCTGCTATCTCCCAGTGATGTTTTTTGCTTCTAAAGAATCTGGCTAAAATAATCTCATCTTTATTGCCAGAGGTTTTCTTCTTATGTCTCCCAAAATCTTGATCAGGCGTATGTTGTTTAAACGGGCTGAGGCCAAATCTGTAAAGAAGCAATGTGTTAAATGATTCTCAACAAAGATTTATCATCCATTGCTAACTCTATTTCTCTGCTAGTCTGTATTTTATTTGGCAAAGGAGCTGTAATGAAGATCACAATGATAAATACAGAAGATCATTAAGAATTTCTCAGATTTCCAAAGAAACAGGACTGGGCTCAACGGCTTGGGAAGCACAGACTGGTTACTGGGAATAACTGTAGGTTGTACACTAGATACCTTTATTGATAGTCCAGAAGAGATTCGATCTCCAGGCAGACGTCCAGGAACAGATATGCCACAAAAGGGTAGGAACCCTTCTGCCTTCAAAGCATGCGTTGGTAGTGTTCTTATCTGTACTTTCTTCCAAATAAAGGTTAAAACTCATCCCACAGTCAGTTCTCTCTGCCAAGACACTTTCAACACAGTGGACTTAAAAGCTGCACAATGTACAATGTTGGAAATCCTTGTTTACCTTCAGTAAGTGTCCCCCCCATCAGCACATTGGCAACAAGGCGACAGAAATATTTCTTTCCTTTCTCTTTTCCAAGTTTTTTCACTTCCGAAATCTAAGGCCTAATCTGCTTTCATTGTGAAGTTAGTCACATAGACTTTGATGTAGATTATTTTTTAAAAACTCATAAACTACCAAAATAGAAACAGTCTACCTTCTTTCTCAGAAAGAAAGCAGAAACCGAAGCATTAATCGTGTGTACCAGGACAACCTGTTTTAAGCAGGGAGGAAAATAAGAGTGTTAAACTGCAATGCTACCTCTTTCCCCGTCCTTGTGATCCCATCCTGTACCCCATGTGTTCCTCTGTACCAGTAAATAATGGCCAGTAAATAATGACAAGTTCAAGAAGCTGCCCCCCCTGCCCTCTCCTCTCCTTAATGATACTTAATTTTCCTTTACTCTGTCTCATCATGTTGTCTTGAGTATGAGTTCCTTGGGGCCAGGTCTGTGTGCAGTTATATGTTTAGAAAGACCCAAACACAAACCAAGCATTACCAGAATCCAACTGTTATAGTCATTTATATTGTTTGTGATCAGCTTTGTAGGCTGGGAGTGATCAGGCTGTTCTGTATTTGACTGGAAGTTCAGGAGGGAATAGGCTGTGAAATTGCAGGTGGTCCTCCAGCCTGACCTTCTCCGCAGCTTCTGAGCCCTCAACTTGGCATCTGTGGGACCAGAACAGCTCTGCTTTGACTGCTGTGCTATTTGAGATATATAGAAAGCTTCTGCTCCAAGAAAAGCTAGAGTTTGGGGATGTTCAAAAAATGTCATGATATTTCACCTTGAAATGATGCATTTTACCCAGTTTTACTCTCTTGAGCATTGTTGCTGGTATTTTCATCTGTTTACCTATGGATTTTCATTTGGCTCCTCCAGGAAAGTCTAGGAGCAGATGTTCTGGCAGCTGCATACTCCCAGAAATTTTGCCTGGATGTGCATTATTTGATTTTATTTGGTGTTTTAAACTATTGAGCACTGTATCGCTGCTGCACTCCTGAATAATTACTGTCTTCTAGTCAAAATACAGATTCGTGAAAGGCCCTGTAAGCAATTTGGAAAGGGAGGGGGTGGGGATCTGAAATTATATTGACAGTCTTAGGATATGTATCCTGTGCCTAAGGCTTGATCTTGCTTCAATTAAAGTAACACATACCAGGGATTATAGGACGTGGTTGCCTTCAGACTGAGGGTGACTGTGAATTCAGTAGGCAGAGAGCGTCCTTCCTGTCTGAAGGTCTTATGAAGGCTATGGACAAATTCCTGTCCAGCAGTCACAAAAAAGCACAACCTGTAAACATTTATTAAAGCTTTATGATGTACAGTGTGTTAGGAATAAATGTGTGCTCTTGTATTGCCAGAAGAATTAGAAGCATCCAACCGTGTGAGGGCTCCTCTCAGATGCAGGTTTTTATAACTTATGCTCAGTCCACCCACCTCAGCAGCAGAAAGTAACCTCCAAAGGGGTACAGGGGCACAGCACGGCAGCCTGGAGAAGGACAGGGACAAAGGAGGAACGAGGGGGATTGCACAGGCTTCCCTGGCAGCCCAGGAAACCTCCAGCTTCGGTTAAACAATGTGCATCCAAGTGCTCCCTTCAGAAACTATGCTCGACAGGGGCTGTGCCTTATGTGGACACACACCTCGTATTTCATATTTTTCTCATTCTGATTTCTTTTCCCATTCTTATCCATTTAAACTGGTGATTTGGAAACTTAGCACTTGTTTAGGACCATTTGCTGGGGACAATTAATTGAAATGCAGCAAGTTTTCACTTTTCTAAAAAAATAAAGCCATGTAAATGTCCTGGACCACATTCCAGTTTCTCCTAACTATTTTGTATGCTGTTACGTTCGCAGAGCTCAAATCTCTAAAATACAGAATGCTTATGCTAGTACTAGTGCTACTGTGACTATTGACTAAATGCAACAACCTGCATTCACCATTATTCCCTTCAAATGAAGCAAATGTTCATCTGCCAATAGTTGTGTGCCCATCTCTGCCTTACAAAAGGAAGGACAGGGGAATTTTTCAAGCGTCAAGGTTCGTTTTAGAGGGAAAAAAGTCAGCTCTCAGTAAAAGCCTCGGCCTTGGAAAGCAGCATTGTTAGGTATCTGCAGAACAGTAGGAAATGAAAAAAAAGCGCACAACATGGGGTGAAGATTACCACTAACTTGGTTTCTAAAGTTCTGAATTGCATTGTGCTGTGTGTGCTGCTCAAGGAAAAAAGCTCCTGGTGCTGGAATGAAGTGGGACCCATAGGATGCAATGAAGACACGTGGTGGCTGACCACACTGGCACCCATCCAGCTCGCCAGGCAGCACCAGCCTGCACTGAGCTGCAGACACAGCTCTTAGCCCAGCTTTTCTTACAGCTCGTAACTCTGCAAAGCTCAGAGGTCTCTCACCCGTTCAGTTTCACATCAGAAAAATCCAGCAGGTTCTGGCTGGTGTGACTTCGCGCAAACACAAAAACCGAAATGAAACTCGGGAGATGAGAAGGAAAATGTTTATATCAAGCCCCAGCAAACCAAAACATCTCAATCTTCAACAACCGTCTCTGTGAAATTGTTGCTGAGAACGCAACATGAGTTAAAAACATGATAAATCTTTTACGACCTATTAATATATGCATGATTCACAGTTGCCTTATAGATGTGTACAGAAGCCGAATTCCCTACAGAACAGAAATGCGTTGGCTATTGTATTTCTGGTTTATATCTTTTTACCCAGCAGAAGGACAAAACCAGTCTTTTGCGAAAAGGGCAATTTCCACCAATAACAAGTGGAAGAGAAAGCTCTCAGCGTGGCCTACATTTCTGTGGGCCCTTGCATCTTTTTTTTTTTTTTTTTAGTACTCCACACGGTTTAGTTTAGTGAAACCGACTTTTCAGGAAATATCATGTTTTCTATATCCAAGCACAGAGAGCATTGTGAAATGCCGTGTTTACCATGTTCAAGTGTACTAGGACTGTCCAGGCTTCAGCAAATATACATTGTGGTTAAAAACAAGAAAATTGATATGGGTAGAAAAACAACTTGTGAAAGTGTAAGAAAGAAAGAGAAGAGGTTGGGGCAGGGAGGACAGGATGAGCGAGGCTGAAATACAATACATTGCATGTATGCACAGTTCCCAAACCTCTCAACCTAACCCTGTGTTGCTGTGCTCAATAACTTTTTGCTTTTTAACACTGCACACTTTGCTCGTTTGCAATGTTGAAGAGGAAAAATTATGCATACACACAAGTTTTGAGAAACTTGAATCAGGCTTCAGTGAGGGTATTTCACATGACGTACTGAAGCCTTTAATTCTCAGTTGATTTTACATCTTGACAGTGGTCCTGGACTCTGTTAAACTTGCTTGAACTTTGGACTTTGCATGAAACATCTGAGAAGAGAGAGGCAGCAGCAATAATAAGTCTAAGACACTTTAGTCCTCCCACGGTCTCTGTGGCTGTCAGGCCAGGTTTATTACGCAGTGTAACTTTGGGCCTCTCTGAGCGCTGCTGGTTTCCAACCAGTTTTCTCTGCTAGCTCTGGATCACTGGGGTGCAGTGTTCCCCAGCCACTACCTGTCATGCCCTGGCTGGCTGACAGGCTGTGTGTTACCTGAACCAATAGCAGGGAAATCATTGCATCATTAACTTCAGGATGTGTCACCCACCCAAGTAAGCACAGAAGGTCCCAGACAGGTTTGCATAGCCTAAGCTAAAGTCTGTGTCAGCACATCTTCATGGTTTACCAGATTAATTTAGGTTTGGTTCCATATGTATGTTTGCAGCCTCCACATCCTGACTGCAATATAGACCTACCTGTAAGTCAAGAAAGATTGATTTTGTCTGCTTGCCATCTCCCATAACCAAGGAGAACCTTGTGATATCTCTAATCTAACCGGTCTATCTAATCTAAACAAGTTTTTCCCCATCCACCCCAAACAATCATTAAAAGGAATAACGTATCACATATGTGAAGAGGAAACACACCATCATAATTAAGATTTAGCCTGGTGTTTATGTTTGTTAATATTCAGAGTAGAGAAACATGAAACTTCCCATTTAAGCCTTGAAACAACCTCCCAAAGTCTTGTATCAGACCTATCATAACTCATGCTTGTCCTTGCAGCTGCATATTGGCAACACAGATCTATTTTCGTCCATCTGTGCTCAGGTCTTAATGACCATCCCATACTATGATGGTACTATGGTACCACCTGTGGAACATACCATGCTACTGTATGGTATCACAGAGCTACTGGGAAATTTTCTGATTAAAAGCCAGTTTTAAGTGCTTCATGAATACTTTCTACTTTTATTCTACTGTCTGCTGGGGACATAAGTAACTCTTGAGTTAACCACTTCTGGTTGAATAAATGATAATTTTCAGCAAATGGCAGGTTCTTTGCTAATCTCTGTATGGTTCTGTTTAATTGGTTTCTTCTTTCAAGAAAATATGGTTTTTGTAATAATAGTATTCCAGAGCTGGTACTTTATTGCTTATTGGGCGGTTTCTTGTTGTTTTTACTACTGCTTCTATCATTATTATCAGCCTTGCTATTATCATTATATTGTTATTATTACTTATTATAGTATTCTTCAATAATAACACATCAAGGCTAAGACTGAATCGCTGTATAGGGATGCCTGTGGTGGGGACCCCATTTCTTGGTTGGTAAGGAAGTCTCTGACAATCAATTCATAGGAAACCCGTCATCGATCATAAGAAGAATGAAGAGAATAAAAGGCACAACTCTTATTTAGCCTGTGTGGGGAGGTAGCTAAAGGAAACCTGGCAGAAGTCTCTGGTGAGAAGAAGTATTTATTGATCACTAGTTACTGCTAGAGTTACGTTTATCTGTAAAGGAAGATGTCGGGAAAAATCTTTTAAAGAGTCTTGCATCGGCCAGGCAGTGACATTGTGCAAGATCTCCACTGGCTACCTTGAAGCAAGCTGAGTTTGATTTTATTTTTTGTTACACAGTGCACTCTGGGCAGTTCTTAGGACAACCATTGCTATTTTTTTGACAGAGGGTTTGAATCAGGGACCAATATTCCAGTTCTTGAGATTAAGACCTTGCCCAGGTCAGCTAGTGGGTGAGTCAGAAGCTCTGTATGAGCACCTAAATCATATCATGGACCATATTGGAAAGAGAATAGCAAGGTTACCCTCTTGGCATGGGACTGTCTGGGAAAGGTTAAGAAAGATACCTGGTTTAAGTGCGAAAATTGCTTATAATGTGCACTGGGCACAGCCTACTCATAAACTCTTTGAATTTGACAAATGCAGTGAAATATAGCACTCTTATAAACCAATATGCACTTTTCAATCATTAATAAAGAAGAGATGAAAAAAATTGTTAGCTCTCCCAGTCATTTTCTCAAATCATCATTAACTGATTCACTTCTTATTGGCACTATGGCAGAAGCTGTTACAGCAGGAGAAATTTAGACCAGATAATAGTGGCTCTATGCATATCTGGTAACACCAATTACATTTCCACTTGGTCACATGAGCCTTCCATCAAGTTTTAAATGCATTAGTACTCATGGTTTACAAACTGTCTTTCACCATGGTGGCAACCATGTCAAACAGTAAAAACTACCAGACCGACAATTTTGTCTGTTTGTGACTTAGAAAAGCCAGAATCATTGGCCACATTTAATGAAGTCTCTTTTCAGTACTTGCAGTAAAAACCAATAGTGCTCTACAGGAAATGCTCACCACGAACCTTCACCATTAGTGTAGAATGTTTGGGAATCTCTGTTTTCTTCTAAAACTAACACTCCTCCTTTTGAAATGCAATATCAATTTCCTCTGCTTTTTAAGGCTCAAATGCTGCAAATACATTAGTGTATATTGATGTTTATCAATGTATATATTTAAATGCATATATTTAAATATGTGTATGTATATACATTTTATGAGTATATATATATAAACATTTATACATATGTACATGTATATACAAATATATAGCTGTGAGTAGCTCCTTAAGAGTCAATAGAATTAGTCACAAAGTTAAAGACAGTCAAGAGCTGAAGTATTTTGATAAAGCAGATCCTCAGCTTGATTCAGAATATGAAAGTATGGGGGCCAGAATTATTGAGAGCTGAATTTTGCTCCACTTCAGCTGGTGCAAAAAGTTTCAATTTTTCTATCCTTTTATCTTATATGTACTTTTTTCTGGAGTTCGAACCTTCCAGTGAAATCATAGTGATAATGAGGACATATATGGTCATTTATATTTATGTTTCCCAGCAGACCGTATGTTCCATATAAACATTTCTATTTGCATAGAAAAATACACTACTATATATATGTATGTGGAACAGAAAGTGAGATGACACTGAAGCTAAGTGTGAACATGTTTTATAGCAACTTGGATATTAAGTTCTAGGGACACATTTTTATGGGAATCAGCTTATGCTGTCCTCCATCTTTCTTTATTATTCTGTGTTACCAGAATAGCAAGCTGCCACACAGTGTTTTAGTGTCCTGAGATAACATGAATTTATAAGGGTGTTCTATAGTAAAGCGCCCATAAGTATTTAACAGTCAGTTTAGATGGTCACTCAACTTCTCGCAGGTTACGATGGAACTATAAACAGAAGGTAGTAGCAATAAATAAAACTAATAAAACCAGAATGGCGAAAAACCTTGTGTAGGCCCTGTGTAAACAGAATACTATATGCAGAATTAACCGCATTCAGAAACACTATTTAACAAATACTCTACCCCTACAAAAATACTCTGTGACCACCAGCCCTTTTAGGTGATTCCCATGAAGGTGCAGTTTTCAAATCATTTAATCCCAACTGACATTTCTGAAAAGCCTATTTTTTTCTTCAGGCACCAAAATACCTTTGAAAATCTGACTTTGGGGAATCCATTTAAAAAAAAAAAAAACAACTTTGATACCCTCCCACCAAATTAGACACTCAAGTATAATGCGCATGTATCACAGGAAGCTTCAAAATCCCAGGGCAGGTGCCCAACCACATGCTAGTGGGGCTATGCCCGGGTGTAGAACTTCTGATATCCCTGAGCTGCCTAAACCCTGTTTCAACCCATCACTAAGAATGTTCTCCCTTCTCCCCTTTATGCGGAGCCCAGCTGACAAGCACATTCAGAGCACATGGATCGGACTAGTCCTGACATAAAAGGCAGCTAGAAGCAGGACTTTCTGCCTGGCTGGTATGGTTGGACACCTTAATGTAGTTAATTTATCAATGAGCTGTGATATGAATACAGAAGACTGATTTTTAAATCCTTTCTTCTTCATTTGGGAGACAGGGCTTGAATACGACTCCCAGGGAAGTATCTAATACTCTGCTATAGCCAGTCTTCATCTCACTTCCTGCTCTGTTTAAAGCTCAGTACTCCAACAAACACTTGAAGCTTTCTTCTTTATGCTCGGTTTATGTCCCGGGTGGGAATACAGCCCAGACAGGTTGTGTTTTGTTCCAGGGGACAGGCACAGCAGAGACACGGGGGCCAGACACAGCCCAGGCAGGAGACACCAAGTGTGTCACCCTCGCGCCACCTCCAGGAGCACACACCAGACAGCCCATACAGAGCAGGGGAAAGCCAGACTACCAGAAATGGGGTTTACAGAAGATACTCTGCTGAGGTCAGGTCTGTCAGCAGGAGGAGAGAAATACTTTTCCCTGTGACTAGGGCACCCCAATTCACATTGCAACCATCTTCCCCAAAACTCATTCTCCCAGACAGGAGCTTTCATCCAGTCTCTCAAGGTGCTGGTGGTGGCAGCCATATTTACACAATACTTGAGTCCCTAGATCTAAACCACAGATTGCTTGGAAGAAAATGGTTATCTTTGCAAAGCAGTTGTCACTAAGCAGACCAGGAAGGGGTCCCAGACCAAGCCAGACAAAGAAGCAGAGCATGAGAGAAAGCATGTTTCTGCAGCCCGGTGCCTGGGAGGGAGTCACAGATTTTGACCTCTGCTCCTAGGACTGTTTCTGTACTTGCCATTAAATGATGATTAGGTTTGGTGCCGATGGGGAAAGAGTTAAGTACTGAGTGAAGGCAGACACAGCTGACAAGGACAGAAATAGGAAGAACAAAATCATGTAGGACACGCGTGTGCGTGTTTGTGGGGGGGATTTATCAGCTGTGCTGGAACCGGTGTGGTACTGTTGGAAACACAAGGCAGAATGGAGGGACTTTGTATCTTTGAACAGGGGCTTGGTAGGGAGAGTTGGCTGTGTAATGTAAATTAAATTAAAACATAGGTGTGCGGGGGGTTTCCTACTAATGGCTTGGTGAGTTATGGCAGAGTGGTGAGGTGGCCAGCTAGTGGTGAAGTGACAGAGAGGGAGAAGAGGAGGGGTAATGCATGACTTTACAGACCGAGAGATATGTCCTGTTGAGTCGAGCTTAATATCGCATACGCCTCTTACTCAAAATGTGAACTGCAGACCAGATTAGATCAGGCAATGTTAACCACGTCCAGTGCAAAATATGTTTTGTTTTGTTTGGTTTCTTTTAAAACAGAGAGAGGGAGCATAAGTTCAGGGAGGTAAGTGAAAGTTCAGTGAGATTTCTCCACATTCGTGAAACCTGAGTTCATAGTCGAGCTATTGAGTCACATACAGATGAGGATCTTGCCTGGTCAGTTAAAAAAAAAAAAAAAAAAGAAAAAAGAAAAAAAGAAAAACCCCAGCCTCTTCTCCTCTGTAAGTTCCTTGATGTTCAGTAGGTGCGGCTGGGTGAAGAAAAGCCAGACCAATACCAACAGCTGCATGGAATCTTTCCACGACTGAAAGGTGAATAATTAACTCTCTTATAACTGCAGCCCCTCAGGGGGAGGTGAGTCACTAGCCCGATTTAGAGTTATGTTATCTTGTAATGAACAATAAGAGGGAAATCTATACGTGTCCTGACAGTTCTAGTGAGACATCGATGATCTGTGCCCCAAAAACCTCAGGAAGTGAGTTGATCAACATGCACCTCTAAGAAAATAACTAATTTTGTACATACATCTCATCAGTGTTTCAAAATGATATTTTTTTTCTAGGCAAATGAAATTTCCTGAGTATGATGCTGAGGCTTAGACAAGAAGGAAAAGAATGTGTCAGGTTTAACTGGCAACATTGTGCCAGTACCTAAAATCAGATACAATCAGTGCAGAAATTAACTTATTTTTCTGGGTCCAGTCACGCTTATACTGTTGCCTCTGGACTCTTGGGATGGAGGGAGGGGTCCACAAAAGGCAAATATGAAAAATAAGCCTGCTGTTAGGTGACTTAAAAACCTACTAATGGATATTTTCCAAAGGGTTTGAATGTCCGCTGGGAAATCTCCAGCAGTCTGCAAATCCGGAAAACTTCAAGGCTGGTCTAAACTTGACAAATCTTTGCATATATTAACTGCACCCACGTGAGAAAGGGAGTCTAAATTGCTCTCCCTCATATGGAGGGAAAGAAGACTGGAGCCCTTGGCTCCTGCTCCTGCACGAGGCAGTGCCCTTTCTGCTTCTTCTGGAGCTGCAGCCTCTTCGTTAAGATTTTTAGGGCTCTGCAAAGGATTCAAGTTCAGAAAGTGGCTGTTAGACAATATTCATAGATTGTTCTTTGCTAACCTTGCAAAAGACAAGTGTCTCTGTGACTTCTCCTGCCTCCAACTAAAATGTCGGTAGATCTGATATGACTGGTCCCATCTGGGGATTCAAGACTAATTAGCTCCACAGCATGACAGCCATAGAGGGACATCAGCCTCATTTGTCATGTCAATGTATCACGCAGTCATGTTCTGATGGAAGGAGCAATTCTTGGGGTTTTTCTTTCCTCCAGACAGTTTAGAAGTAGCATTGAGTGACTCAATAGGGAGCTGTGTTTGTGTATTCTGAGTGAGAAATGAAGCCAGATCCCTGTGCAAGGGGAAGCAAGTGAGCCGAGTGAGTGAACGAGGGGCTTCTTAGAGTTTTGGGAGGGGTTAAAAGAAGAATAAAACTTGCAAAGACTGGTTTAAACTGTGCTGATTTCCAAGGAGCCATGCCCCCTCCATTATCTCAGTAAAGAGTGTTTGCAACCAGTACACAATGTAATTCCATAGGAAAATTTTAAAAAGGAAATAAAAGAACATAAACAACGGTAGTCTGAATCAAAGCAGCTCATCAGATCTTAATCCTCATTAGTGGGTATTAATTTTGATGACTGTATTGCTGACTAATTAACAGCTATAAAAGAGAAAACTTTCCCACATGCTCCACCATGCTCCATCTAGGGTCAACAGACTGTCACTGGGCATGTTTTAATTATTGCTTTGTCATTGTCATATCTTCAGTTCATTACTGCAGATGGTCTAGATCTGCTGCAGAAATCCTGTGATCAGTTGTAATGTGGGGTTTTTTTGCATGAAAATAAGAGTAGGCAATGCTTAGAAATGGAAGCCAGGATGCTAGAGAGTGATTGAAGAGAAAACAAAAACTTTCTGTTTTGGAGTAGAATAGACCAGAGTGCAGAGGACTTCCAGGATAACTATGCGTCTTAGCAGGAGTCAGAAGGGTAAAGCAAGATAACTCTAACAAGCTTTTGCTGTTTCTTTTCTTTGAGGAGGGAGGGAGGGAGGGAGGGAGGAAGGAAGGAAGGAAGGAAGGAAGGAAGGAAGGAAGGAAGGAAGGAAGATCAGAGAGATCTCAGCAAAGCCAAGGCAAGTCCCACCATTATATAAAGTGAAGCTCTAAGCCTTGGATGTAGATTTTTTATATTTGATCATAAATTTGTAGTGAAAAGCAACACACTTCTGAAGGCTCTACGCAGCAACGAAATAATCATTTCAGCTTGTTCACTCCAAAAATACCTCTAAATGGGACAGCCAAACAAGGTCTTTGTTTAGAATTGTCCCACTTACTTGTCCAAGCTGGAGTTTGACGCCTGAGGAAGTCCAGCCGTGCTGCTTGTAACACGCTCTTTCTTCAACTGATATTTCAGTGACTTGTTTTCTCCCTGCAGTTCAGACAGTATTTTTTTTAGCCTTGACAGAATGGCTAGACTAGGTAATCCACGCAAACAGCTGCTGCATGCAATGTGATCTTTTCCCCAAACCTTTTTAACAAAGACTTCTGAACTGTTCCTTAGTTTTGGATATGTTGGAAATATCCAGAAGCTAAAATCTCTCAATATGAATGTAATTGACATATCAACTGTCTTACCACACTGCCTTTAGCTTGAGAAGGGTCCCAAGAAGATTAACAAATGTTCACATGTTCACAAAAAACACTCCCTAATCAAAAGAATTCATCAGGAAAATACCTCTGCTACAAACCACTTTCACAGAGGATTTTCTTCTTGAATATCAGTGTTCTTGTCTGTAGTGAGAAGAAAGATGCTACTGATTTTTGTAGTCTGAGCTTTGCAAACTTTCAAACTTCATCAAAGTTAACATAATCCAGATTTTTCATTGTGGTGAATTTTATAACTTGAAATTATTTTGTTCTTTGTTGATCATAGACATTTCTGTCTAATGGAACCCCTATATGAGCCCAAGTAATATTAAAGTAAGTGTTGCAAATATTGAAGATACAAAATAACACTAATGGATCCAGGGAGATTTGAAAAATGAACAGGAGAAATGCCTTTAAAAAGGCCTACAGATGTAAGGGAAAACACATTCAGAGGAAGGGAGGAATTTGGAAAACAGTCATTTTAAAGAAGCCAAGAGGTGAGAGTGGACAGAAAGTTAGGCATGCATTAGGAACATGATGTAGCATCCAAATGGGTATTGCAGCTGTGAATTGCATAGACGAGGGTAACATCCTCAGTGGGTAGGATGGCAAAAGTCCTTTTCTGAACATTGTGTGTATTATTCCATCCACAACCTTTCACCACATTTTAGGAGCTTTTGTCCTGAAAAAAATCAGTGTATTGGAGAGCACTGAGGGAATAATAAAAAAGAGTAAAGGTGCAGAGAATTGATTTTAATAGGTAAGATTAAGTACTAAAACTGTCAAATTTGGTTAACTGGGAAAAAAAAGGCCACATGGATAAATATTTAAAAGGCATCTAATAGGAAAGGAATTATTTTAGGACAACCAAAAATGCTAAGAGAAGGAAAAGAGGATGAATGTGAGAATGAGGTGTATCAGACTGTGAAATGGTCCCCTGTGGGATGAGAGAAAAACCATTCTCCTAGTGAGAATGACTTTAAATGAGATTGGATATTATCTTAGTGACCAAAGGGGCAGCTGGGAATATCAACTATTTTCGAGATTTCGTAGGCAAGGATCCAAATAAAATAATTTTATGAAGGCCTTATTTTCTGCTGAGCCACACACCCTTTCTTTCTCTCAATAAGATCTGCCGGCTAGTGGAGTCTCTTTCAGTGCTCCACTGTTGCTGGCCACACCGTGATTTAATTCGGAAGGAGGTGTATGGCTGAACGCATTGCCCCCTAAATCTGAGCCTGCCCAGCATCCCTAAATAAAAGCAAGAAGGTGGCATTGTTGGGTTGCATGGCAATGGCATTACTCTGCACTACGTATTTCCACATCCTGTGCTCTCCCAAGCAGGCTGCCTATTGCAACCACAAATCCCCAAGGAAACCGGAGAGTCAGAACCACCTAGGTAATGCCAGTAAACTAAACCTTTAGGCATTTCTTTGCTTTGATGCAGAGAAATGCATGTGCTGTGCTGTTTGTACCCTCAGAACAAATGGCAGTCTTGGGAACTAGCATGGATATTTAGAGGTGGTATTTAAATAACATTACTTGGGAAATTCCCGCTGCTTAAGAAAAGACAAACTAAAACAAGAGTTTTCTTTCCCAGAAGGCTGAGACAGGTATAATGAGGATTAGCAGGCATAATTGATATCATTTCTGTATCCTAGAGGATCATATGAGTCATCTTCCTAGTCACGTCCTCCCTGTTCTTGGTACTGATGGGAGTGAAAATGTTGCTGTGAAGTGTAAAGCGGCAATATAAACATACTGTGTGATACAAGCAACTGACTGCAAACAAATAACTTCTTTAAGTCATGTCCATAATAATTCCTCAGTTTTATACAGCACTTTTCATCTGCAGATCTCAAAGTGCTGTGCAGATGGAAAAACTCAGGAGGTAAAGTGACTTGTTTGAGGTCATTCAGGTAGACAATGGCAGCTCTGGGAATAAACCATGCCGCAGTGCCTCACTTTGCATTAAAAATGCCCCTCCTGTGCAGTCCTGGAAAGGATCACGGCAGCGAGCCTTTGGAGAGGGAGAATGTGTAGCTGGAGCTGAAATAAGCCTGAGTCTGATCATAAGACCACTGTGAATTAGAATGGCCAAATTCCACCCTAATGTGCAATCTCTCTTAAAATCAACTGGAGCTTTATATTTAAGTATTTCCAAGGTTTTCCTTCCCATGGTGTCTGAGTACCAGCAAAATTACATCACACTAAAACAATCTCAGAGGATGATTCCTTACTACTTTTTCTTATCAGCCCCAAGCGCCACTATATAATGTTTTATTTTTATCACTTTTTTTTTTTGTTAATTGCACATAAACACTGGGCCTAATTCACTAATCATGGTGGAAAATGAAGGAAAGGTTTATCGACTACCTGAAACTGCAGTAGTGCAGTGATGCCTCAGGCCTAGAAAGTCCAAAAAACAGTAAGAAAAGATTTCACTCTTGACTTTGCATATAATAAGAAAAGTGCAGAAAAAAAATTCTGCATGCATCCAACATCCCCAGTTCATAAGAGAAGCTAGGCAGAGAATATCCACAAACACTTCATGTGATTAAAAAAATAAAGGACAGAATACAAGAAGAATCAAAACAAAATAGATCATAAATTCCAAAATTATAAATCCCATTATGCCTGAAATTTGGAAAGTAGAATACATCCTACAGATTCCTGGAAGGGAAGAAAAGGTGCTGGTCCTGAAGCCACCAGTCTAGAGTTCCCTGCTGGCTCGGCTGCAGGCTCCCTCTGTAATCTTGGGCATATTACTTTACTTCTGTTTCCTCTCCCACATTGTGGGTGTGCCTACATTGCAGTCAAAGTGAGATATTAAAGCTTGTCAGCCCAAATGAACTGGCTTTAACTGAGTTAGCTTATGTACTGTTAGCAATGCAATCCTAGTGTGGAGTTGGGTACGGGCTAAATTCTTAAGGGTGGATAATGAAATTTGGGAAGAACAGAATCTGAACACTATCAGAGGAATCCCACTCATCTAGATTTCACATTATTCTTTGTTTTCTGAAAGGATACGTTTAAAAAAAAAAAACAAAACAACAAATGTATTTTCTGATTAACGGTAGGAGCTGAGCCAGAAAAAAAAGTAAAAAAAAAAAAAAAAAAGATGATGGTTGAAGTTTTCAGAGTCATTCAAGGGATTTAGCCACATGCTTCACATTAATATGAGAGCGCTGCTCTGGGATACAGATCTTAAGAATGGGAGATCTGTTCCTGAACTACATCCAAATCGTCTTGTAACTAGGGTATGAAATGAGATGAGTTAGTCTTCCGCAGGGGTAAGACCAGCTGAGAAAAAGTGTGTTTCAAAACTGTGAAGACATTTTAAAGGAAAGTTACTTATTGTTATGTCAAAGTCTGTCCAACTGGTAAATATAATTGTATTAGGCTGCAATTATATACATTTTAAGGAAACACTTATGTCTTGTAGAGGAAAAATATTATTTACTTCTTTTTTTATGAAAACATAGCAGCAATATAACTTAGAGCTGTAGATCTGTGTCAAAAACAATAACACAATCTGGTATGGCACTTCCCCCCCACCCAGCTAAATGGCTCTTATATACTCTTAAAAACAGCATGATAGTTAAAATACAAATAATGGGTATTAGATGGAAATGATAGTTGCAAAGTACAAACACATGTAAGAGAGTTGCTTTAGAAAGTATAGTGAAAGACAGGGTAAGAGGAAAAACTTTATTAATGTCAGAAAGATACAGGGAAATATTTAGTGCACACATGTTTGGGATAAGAGTTGGGATGAGGAGCCAGATGCTCAGCTGGTGAATGTTGATGTAGCTCTGTTTAAATCAGTGGGACTATGCTGATTTACATCATCTACAGATTTTGCAGCTGGTTTTGATATGCATACAAACTTTGAATGTTATCCAGACTTACCTGCCCTCTACTCTCTGGAAACAAGGCTGGAAGTCTGGTGGGATAAGGATTCTCAAGGAGATCTCTTGCGTTTCTGTGGGCTAGAAACATGGTGAAGACAAGTATTATTGTGGCTAGGACAGTATTTCTACATTTTCCTATCCCTGCGGGAAATCAAAATGCACACTAAAAGCGAATAATTAACCTAACTTTGTAAGCCTTCAAGAAGCATTCATTCTTGCATGATTCAAGCCGTATTTTATATGAATCAGTGTTCCCCTCCCTACTTAAATGTAGACACGTTATTTTTGTGGTCTGGAAGCTGAGATCAGATTTCACCCATAATGATTTTAGCTGCCACACAGCTCATCAAAATTGCAATTATAAATACCAGTGTTTTTCTTTTTCTGGAATGCAGACTGCATCACACAAGATCCTGCCAAAAGATGCAAAATTAGCACTGCAATGGATATACTTGTGCAGCCTCCAGGGAAGGACAATTAGGGAATGAGGAATAAGAGGAGAGAGGGAGCTGTCGCTGCCCAAATGACCAAAAGTCTAAATCATCTTTATATCCATCTCCTGCACTGAGAAATTTTGATTCGGCAAAGCCTTTGCACAGAGAAACCATGCATCAGCCTTAACGAAGTGCTACCAGTTTGCACGTAGCAAGTTTTGAGTTGACAATTACCCAGTAATATTCATTGCTGTAATGAGCGCAGTGAAAAAAATGCCAGATTTTGCCTCTCTTTTCCTTTCTTCCTTAAACAGCATATTACTAGTGTGTCCCTACGGAGCTTCTGCACCAAAAGGATCAGGCTAGAGCTAGGACAGCTACCCAAATTCACTTGGAGGCAGGCTGTCTGTCAGCAAGAAGCAGTTGTAATGTTTCTCTCCTGTTTACATTCTACCTGTGCTGGCTTGCATTAGCATTAAATCTCCATTGAATCTATGACAGGTGTAGCAAACATACTGTAAATAATACCAGACTCCTTAGCACTCTCACTACAGATGGAGGAGAGATAGGGGAAGCATGAGAGGATCAGACAGACATACCTGGAAATGTAGTGCTATTGATCCTGCCTCCAGCTTAGGGCTGGTCTAGGGACGGCTCAGTTCCTCATTCCATTCCATGTGGAAATCAAATATACATTTCCCATCTGTTCTTTTTGAAGCAGTAGCTTTACTTTGACAGTGCTTTGAACCGTCTCCCAATCTGCATGAAAAATTCCTCAGTGTGCTCTGTTTAATCATGCTCAGAGATTTTTGGGAAATAGTTCTGATTAGTTCCAATATTATTAGGAATGGTAGGGCTATGCTTTTACACGTAGAATATATAACTTTTCCAGATGCACAGACGTTTATAAAATGACCAACTACAACATCATTAGGGAAGGCAAGAAAGTGGGGAATAATGTTTATAAAGATTTCAACCTCTAGAAAAATAAAGATGTCTGTGAGTCCTCAACTCAGCCGCTCCATTTCCAGCCCAGATGGGAGACAGACTTACAGGACATGGTTCCGGAAAGTTTTAACATAGGCTGAAAGGCTATGAGAACTTTGATTTACTCACACTGTAGCTAATGGAAATTAGAGGCATGGGACACAGTTTGTTGCATTTTAGGAAGAGCAAGTCTGAACTACAATTTGTCTGAAGACTTCAGATTCTCACTAAAAGTATTTGTGTCATGTCTGGCTAGCCAAGTAATTTCAGATGTTAATTGAATTCAGCAGCCTTATTAATGCAATCAGAAGGTAAAATAGTACAGATGCAAGGGTTCAAATATACTGTATAATCTCAATGAACCAGAGGACTCAAGTTATTGAATACGAAATAACGTTATGTTTATCACTAGGATTTCACTCCTTGCTTCTTAATGATGACTGTACCAGCCAGACTGTGGAAATTCAACCAGCAGTTCCATTATCCGGATTTTGTCTACACCACAGAGGGTTTTGTTGTTTTTTTGTTTTAAATAATTGGATGCTATTAAATTGGTTGTAAAAAAAATGGTAATTTGTCTATTAAAAGTCACTGAACATTTTTTCTCTCCAAATCAAAGTAATTATAGGAAAATGTGAATATTTTGTGTGTCTGCCTGCTTTCCTTTCATAAGCAATTGTTTAAAACATAGAAGCTCTATGTGGTAATTCTGGAAGACGTTTGATATGCTGCTACATAAACCTGTGATTGAGAAAAAAAATAAGCGTGGCCTACACAGATTAAAATGGGTTGACTGATAAGCATTAACCTACAACTGTAATCAGAAAACCACTGTTCCTTCTGAAGTCACTCTACAGTCTGTTCTTTGTTCCTCTCTCATTAGACATCTTCTATCATTAACCTGAAGTGAAACATAATATGCCTACCGTTAAAATATATAGCCCATGCAAATATTGTAGCAGTGATAAATGACAAAAAGAGGTAAGTAGTCACTGATGCAAATACATTCTGAATTATTTGTTGCCGCATGAGCTAGAAAATCATATGTATACAGCCAAATACAAAATCATTCATATATGACAAGAGAACATAGGCCATATTTAAAGGAGATGGAGACTCCAGTTTGGTAACCAACAACTTAAAAAAGACACTATGTGATCTTGGAAGAAAATCATCTGTTGGGATAGACATCCCAACATCCAAGTTATCTGCCTGGGCAGGCTGCATACCTTTTGTGAATGACAGAAAAGAACTGCTACTACAGCAGCTGTACCTGCCAAAGGGCTGGGACGGGTGAGCACGTGCACCGGGGGGAGGCTGAGACAAGCAGACGGGGCGATTCGGGGAGCGCGGGGCAGAGCTGGCAGGCACCCGCGCCCAGCGGCACCCAGCCTCTGCTGCCCCTGCGGCTGCCTGGCTAAATGCCCTGGTTGCCTGCCCTACGCCAAATGGAAGCGTGGCTTCAGGGCCAGCTGGAGAGGTGGCACTAGGCAACATGCTGCCCTCCTGCTGGTGCAATGTGCCCAGCCTGCAATTAGCTCCAAAGCTGCTCCAGAGAAAGCACCAGAGGGCCACAAACTGAGGTTATCGCACAGGGTTGCAAACACCCCACGAACCATGGGCTGAGCTCTCCCACAACACCAAATGCAGAAATTTGACCCCTGCATTTATTACTTGAGGAATCTCCAGCAGGAAGTCATTTTATTCCTTCTGAAGTGAGTGTGCCTGGGTTTTGGAATATTAAGTAAGACTCATATCACCAAACTTAGGTCATCCACATAGAATTATTCACTTTGGGTTTCCTTACAGTAATAAGTGACAAATAAGCACTTTTATGGTGTGATTCATGTAGGGTAGACTTCCGAAATCAATCAGGTGAATTCCATCCCGAAAGTGGCTGTCACTTCAGTGACATATAGGAACTCTTGAGTGAGGTGTCCACATTTGGTCAGTTTGCTCCCACTCACTGTGTCTTTTCCAGTGTAGCCTTTTCCAGTGTACACAATTCTGAAAAAAAGCAGACATATCACAGAGGATTGCAGAAAGAACCATGAGAATGAATAGGTAATTGGAAAATTACTTTATATAGGAGCCCACACTGTTCTACTTAACAAAAAGAATATTAAAAGACAATCTGATCATGTTCTGTAAATATGTAACATACCACCAACCATTAGCTCTTCAGTTCAATA
Organism: Dromas ardeola; assembly: GCA_013398915.1. NCBI lineage: Eukaryota > Metazoa > Chordata > Aves > Charadriiformes > Dromadidae > Dromas > Dromas ardeola. Next base: position 39,690 of record VYZM01016398.1, on the reverse strand, counting down.
GGCATCAGTGTAAGAGGCTACACTAGAAGACAGAAGAAATTCAGAATAGAAATAAGTAACACACTTTACAGTGACGCTAATTAAAATGGCAACAGTTTAGCAAAATTAATCAAATATTAACATCATGTCTTACTGCATTACATAAAACAAGGAAGACAACAGGAAAAGACACAAATTAAATAAGAGCTAAGTGCTGGGCAGGGAAAAATGATGCTATTATATATCACCACCTGGGAAATTCTAAGTCAAATCTTAATGAGCTCAGCTCACAGTTTTTGGAAGTTTACCTACTAGACTTCTTTTCTAATACCGAAAGTGCAATTTTACTGTTCTGGAAAGAAAGGCCTTGTCCAGAGGTGTCAGCCCAAGTCAATGAGCCAGAAACACTTTGTGTGTAGTCCAGTTTAGTCTCTAAATCCCTCTGTTGCCTTGGGCAAGTCACTTAAATCCCCAAATAAGAATATTAAAAATTTAAGAGCTATATTCATGCAAAGTATTTTTATTTTCAAAAATCTAATCTGTCAAAAGCCATAGGTACAAGCAGTAAAGAGAAGTCCCGCCTTTCAAGACCTGTGAATAATTTTGGGAAGTCACAAGGAATGGCAAAGGCAGAGTACGTGAATTGGAAAAACGGGGTTTGAATCAATCTAAGCATGTTGGGACTTATACTTTAACTCATTAAGTTTTGCTCACCTGATACAAGATCAGATATTTACTCAGCAGAGTACATAGTAGAGGTTTGTGTAATGAGGGGAAAAATCCTACAGCATGTGGTTGTCATTCCAATTGGATGAAACATAAAAATTATAAACCTGCCATGGGTACACCAAAAAACTGGAACAAAGATTGACTCTTGAAAGCTTTAATATCGTCCCACCAGGAAAGAATTAGAAAGAGTCAAGCTAGATTAAACATAATAATCTAAATTCTGCTCCTGATTACATGCATGTAAATCTGAAAAAACATAACTTACAGACTTATTTGGGACTTATATTGGTGTCTCTGTGAGCCTGAATTTTGGCCAGCTTTTACTTCAGCTGGGAAGAAGAAAACATGTTTATAAAATCTGAGCAGCCTACAGTTTATCTGCCTTTAAAAAGACACACACTGTGTGCAAGCCAGTAACAGACTTCCAGCCGTACCGAGATGCTGAATCGTACCGAATAACATATATTGACAACAGCATATAATCTTGTAGCTGGAGAACAGCTTATTATGTTCTCCTGTCTCTGTATCAGTGCCAATTCAAAGGCGTCTGGGCAAGATGATAATACATATCGATTGTGTTGAGCTTTATGAAAGGACATATTTCTCTCAGAAAACATCTAGCAGAAGCAGCTAGGTTAGTGATATGAAACTTAGGAGGGTGCACTGTTTTCATGGCCTGCTTCAAGCATCTTGTCAAATCATGTGCAAATCCCCAAGATTCCCTTTCATCTCATCCAACTCATGGCACTTAACAGTCTTCCCTGGACTCCAGCTGCCCTGTGCCCCTCAGAGGGGTAGAGAGACGGGCTCTCCTGGATGGTGATAAAACCCAAGAACATCCTAAGAACCTTCTGACAGTGCCTGAATTTCCCTCCTGAGTAAAGGCCATCCTCACAAGGGCTGAATTTCTGACTTAGGTGCCACAAATGGCATAAAAGCAGGGTAAATCCTCCCTGGGTTGCTGGCTGATTTAATTCCTCAGCTGTACAATGGAAATAATAGGATCTGACAAGGGAAAAGTGAAGATACAACAGAGACTGTGAGGAGCTTAAATGTTATGATAATAGATGTTGTACGTGACCTTAAAGTAGATAAATATGAAATGAATTATTCACATCTTTCATTAGTCCATCACAGAACCATTTGGATTCCAGCACAGCTGCAACAACCTACACTTTTTTCAGCTGTTCCCTCTCCTTTTTTTTTCTTTTTATCTTTTTGTTTTTTGCATTTAATGTGTTTTCAGGGATAACTTTTCACTAAAGATGTATTATTCAAGAGTAATAAATAAAAACTGTAATAACCTTTTCTTTCCAATGAACCCCAGGAAATGTTCAGGTTTCCCTCTCCCCATTTTAAAACCTCCACCCTAGGAGTATATACAGCACATGTGAAGAACGTCTGGATAATGAGTAATTCTGAGTCATGAATAATGCTTCCAGATTTGCAGTTTTGGCAGCTGGGAGTAGGATTCCCTGTTTGTACTGTGTCCAGTCCTTTCCTTCAGCTTTTCCCCCTCAGAGGCCCTAATTCTGTGGACATATTTAGCAAGCAGGTCCTTTCGTCTACATGAAGCTTTACTGATATCACAGGATCCTCCCCAGGAAGCCAAGCAACCTGCTCATCACTGCAGGACAGGAAGCTTTTGCCTTCTTCTCCAATATTCCAGCTTCTGAAACACAAACAGTTGCCTATGTGCTTAATTCCTACTGAAACCAAAGAGGGAGAAGTGCTCAGGCAAGCAGGTAGGTGCCCACATGTCGTTAAAAATGAACCCTTTCGTTCCCTGTGATGTGGCCCCCTGTGTCTTTCCACGCACCACCAGGGCTGCCTCTGTCTCGCACATGCCCTGGGATGCCAGCTTCTATCGAGCAGTTTGTGCTGGCCCATACAGCGGCCCAGACGGCCGCGGGGACTGATGGCTCAGTGGCTTGGCAGCCGCGTTTCCATCAACGCTTTCGCTCAGGCTTCTGCAGATTTTGGATGATGAATATAAATCACTGCTGTTTTTTATGAAATAAATTGGCAGTCTCAGCCCACTTTACATATGACCATACTACAAAGCCATCCATAACATTTGCTGATATGGCGAGAATACACCCTTTTCAGTCACGTCTTTATGATTCACATAGCCAGTTGTATTCTGGCTATGATTCACATAGCCAGTTGTCAGTTCCAGCAGAGAGGTCACACCACAGACTCATGGCAGTCATAGGGTGAATGAAGTAACCCCTAAATCCAGCTCCTTCAAGTCAAGGCTCACACATACTGGTGAGGAAGGTATTGAAAGATTTGCAGTGCTACAGTTTGTAAGTGTGCGAATGCACAGAAAATGCATTTTCCATCAAGTGTCCAGAGTAGCAGCCATAAGCCTTTTAACAGTCGGTCAGCTAAAGACTCCATAGATGCAAATATCAGTAATGGTTTTGATGAAGTAAATCTTACCTCAGCTCCACTGCCTTTCAGAATCACTATGTATTTGGCCTTTGCTAAAGGAAAGTCCATAATCTTAGAGGTGTAGGCAGTTCTTGCTCCAGAAGAAAAGTTATGTACTACTCATTGATGCTGATATGTGATCACTATCCTCCTGTCTAGTTGTCTGACAAGACCAGTTCCCCCCATTCCCATCCATGTGCTGCCTGATGGTGCAGGATGCTCTTGCCTGCCGCCTCAACTCCAATGCCCGAAATGCAACTTAGGCAGCAGACCAGGGATCTGATGCCCTTGGTCTCTACACAAAATGTGCATAGTTCCAGCAGGAAAGGAACCACAGAAAACCACATAAGAAAGCTATAGAAAAACTGCAGCCAAGCAGTGACTGTTCCTCTGGTCTCCATTTCAGTCAATGGGAGGGAAAAAGCATATACAGGTTGTGAAAGAAGGATCCCTCACTACTAATTTTAATACTATAATTGTATTCTTCTGTTGAAGTAAAATACTTGATGGCTCCTAAGTACTGTAAATCTGGGCAAAATAATACAGTAAGCAGATACTTTGTGTGTGTTTCGGTTATTACTTAACTATTTCCTTCAGACTGAAAACTACAGGGTCAATGCAAGGTCAAGTCATAGCTGAGTCAGTCTGTTCGTGTGACACAGCAGCCTATGTATCTGCTAAAGAAAGTAGCTGGGGTAAAGGGGCTCTGCCTTCATTCCTTACTCACTGGCTGCAGGCATCTCAAATAAGCAATACCTACCTACGTCAGTGAGAGCTGCATCACACAGGGTGGACACACAGGAATATTTTGCCCTAATTAAGACTTTTCTAGATCCAGGTCTGGAGTTTGGATGATCACATCTGGGTGTTCTCCATAAGGCAGTTCACATTTTTCGGAGGCAGATCAAAGGCAGCAGGCGGTATGACACAGCGACACGCTACGTGCCGTACAGCACAGCACAGGGAAGGGCTCTTGCCACCAGGCAGCCCATGGTGGTGTGCCCACCGCTCAGTCACCACCCTTGCCCTCCAAGAGAGGAGCTGGAAAAGATATGTCATTGGAAGCACATGGTGCTGTAGCTTTTAAGCTCATCAGCTCATAAAACAGCACTGCTGAACTCAGCTGAGGGATTTCCACCACTGTTTTCTTCATTAAGTAAATAAAGCAATAAATAATTAAATAAATAATTTGGAAAATTATCATAAACCAATACTGAGCAGGAAAGCAGATATTTTTAAAAGTACTATTAAAAATTTGCCATTTGTGACTCAGTGATAATAATGCAATGTGTCACTCCGAAATGCCACAGAAGTAGTGTTTGCTCCTAGATGTATTAATGTTGTTAGCACTAGATGGGGTTCAGTGAAGTGCCTGGCTTAGGAATTGCCTGCATCTTAGCCACTCAGTTCCAGGAGGGGTGATCCTGTCCTTCTAAAATAACTGCCAACATTCCCATAAAATCAATGGGGAAAAGTGGGGGTCTGGAAGCCACCTTGTAAGAGATTCAGTCCAGCTAAATCATCTGCCTGTGTCTCCACTGATTCTGTAGAGACTGTAAGCACATGCTCTCATGGGATCTGTTTCCAGCCACAGGAAGGGCCATCAGGAAGGTCCTGAGCCCCTGTCAGTCTGAGAGGTTTGGTCGCAGCTCCCATGGCTCAGGCAAGTCACGTACCAAGCAGGTTCAAGCGTGTACACCCCAGCTTTTGAAAAATTGAAAAGTAAATGGGCTAAAAGGACAAATGGCTCTCCCCTCAGAGGGGAGAATGGGGATGTACAAACATAAAATAGAAGAATCCAACTAGGAGTAAATATCAAAAGCCTTAGTCTGTTCTTAAATTTGAATTAAAGCCTTATAGCCTGATCTTCTTCTGGCCCCACATGTGTGTATTTTCAATGTTGACATAAGAGGATTGCACCCAAATTACTACGTATTCAATCAGTTCACATCTTGTCAGGATCAGGAGAGCATGAGAACAACCTCCGAAGCAAGAGGTCACTTTATGAAGATACTTTCTGAAATCAACCACAAAACCATGACAAATTACCAGACTTCTTCAGTTACTTAAGAAAAACATAGGCAGCCTCCTCACTGGAGCCTATACAGCAGTGGAGTTAAAGCAAGACACGGACACTCACATTGTTAGTATACCTGTGAGCAGATGTGGACAACTGAGGTTAGGCACCTGGGAAACTTGCAGGCCAGTCAAGGAGAAGTACATTAGATTAATGCACCTTGACAGTGATGGAAAAACACAGTGAGTGTTATATTATCTGCAACACAGGCAGATTTTATCTATGTCCCAGTTTGAATGGGATTTTGGGTGCTACCTTCTTGTTATTGCTTATGTATATGAAAATAACATTTAATTAATTTATGTATTACTATTAACTAATTGCATTTCCAACCATATCAGAGATGAAGACACTATCTTGGTAAACACTGCACAAATAGCATTACGTACTTTGGGGGAAAGTTTTTTGGTTAATTTTAGGGTAAATTATTCTTAAATTCTTTTAGAATTTTGAACATTTATTTACTTATCTTTCTACAGATAAGATCTTCAGCATGAGCTGCTTAACTGGGACACACTGGAAGTTTACAGTCTTTCATACTTCTTACTCTGTCTTGAATAAAATGGTGGTTTTTTCTCCCTAGTGGTATCTAATATTGTGTCCATCTATGTCTAGAGTTCCATTAATTAGGTCTGTGTCATATTACTGTTTTCAATGCTCAGGGCTGATTCTTTTGCCATTACTCATGTTGGATGTCACCTTACTCAATGACCAATAGTGATGCTTTAGGAGTGATGTACAACTAAATATAGGAATATCAAAATTCTACCCTAAAATTTTTAAATTAACATGAAAATCAGACAGTTACTGTGAAATGACCTGAGGACCATACAACATTAATACATAAGGATAGATCAGATTATGAATATTCAAAAACCTTGACACCTCCTGGTGTAACTTAGAAACTATGTTCAAAATCATCCCACCAAATCAAGTTGTACAGTTGTGATTTTCTTGTTAAAACCACTGGATATATAAAGTGTTCACAAAACATCCAGGCAGCAAGGACACGCTTTTACAAGCACAGAACTCAGAGGAACCCTAGCACAAAAATCACAAAGTCTTTTAGATCAGTTCCCCTGATCACTGTTCTTGATTTTCATCTAGAAACTCTCTTAAAATGAGTCAGTCATACGGATTTTAATTAAGAAATATTAATAAAATTCCACATTTATTTTACACTAGGCTTTTGCTTTAATTCAAAACCTGCATAATTGAAGTAAGTAAAAACATTTAGATCAATCCATCACGGAAGTGAAAAACTGGCAGATTTATCACTGCTCTAACCACAAGTCTTGATCAGAGAAGAAATGGCAGCATGTTTATGTCTCATCACTTAAAGAGGCTCTCTAAATTATCTGCCATCATTTGATTGTGTTTGTCTTACATACCATGATGACTGAACAGCACTTTATCCAGATAGGTGTACTAAGTGGATAACCAAAGAATTGTGGTACCACAGATGCTCGGTGATACTAGAATTTCTGATTGATTATTTTGTGTGTTTCTTAATTTTAGATAAAACTCTTCATTAGCGCCAGAACACAAAAGGTGAGGTGAGGGAAATAGAGTCAGGAAACAGCCTTAGCAGCAACAAAAAGGATAGCACAACTGAACTGCTATCCCATGCCTTATATTGTGTTACGCTCTATAGAACTGGATTGGGTATGTTGCTTGGAGTTTCCTAAGGTAACACGCAAATATTTTCCATGCTGTTCTTTCAGCTCTTTTTCAGAAAGAAGAAACAGGATGAAGTCTGGATGAAGGAAGAACAAAGAAAAGAAAAGGTTCTTATTATTATAGACTTCTTAAAGCACTTTGTTTATTTTTGTTTTCTTTGTATAGAAAGGCGGCTAGGTATTTTAAAGAGTAGTGTTAATTCCTTTAAATCCCTGAGACCTTCAGGAACATTCTGCATTTTGGGACACTGAGATACTTCTCCTGTATGGGAGGAATTAGGGTGAAGTTATAATAACAAACAGATTTCTGAAAAGCCTTTTCTGTTTTATTACAGGACCATCAGAAAATGAAACAAAAAAAGGCCTGAATGGCGTTGATTTGGTTTTGGCCTGAACAAAAGTTCCAGAATTGTTAAGGCAAAAGTAAACAGACTTAATTCAAAAAATTACATAGGCCAATGTCCCAGCTCAAGGGATAAAGACATTCTCAGAACTATTCCATCTGCAGGGAGAGTTCATTTAGGTTCCCACTGAACTTGTGCAATTGAATTCTTCATAGTGACAGCCAAGTCATATTGGGGTTGGAGGTAGACGTCATAAATAAACGTATGCGAAGAAGATAGAGAAGGAAAGCAGTTTCAGTAAAGTTTCAAGGATGAAGCTTTACTGAAATTCAAAGATTCCTTGAAAAAGACTGTGTATATTTTCATAAATAACAAGTATATAACTGTTTTCAAATATACTTTAAGTCATAATAATCAATTAAAATGCCAGCTTATTGGGAAGGAGTTTTTGTTTCACATGATTGATGATCAATAAATAACATGAATTTTATTTTTAACTTCAGTCTTGACTTAAAGTATAGGTGTTTAAATTTGACCTATTTTTTGTCATATCTAAACCTTTTGCATCTGACATTCTGACCTCCTTTTGACTGGATATAACTACAATGTAAGTTAGAAAAAGATAAATAGATCTATAGATCTATATTTCCACAGTCTGAAAGCACTAAGATCCCATATCCTGGCCAAGGCCCTTCTACAGAAACTATTTTTCTGCACGTACAGGAAAGAATGTATTTTCTGCAGCTACTGAAAAATTATATCTCTGTAGCATACATATAGGCAACACTTAATTGCCTTCCATCTTTCACCAGTACAAGTCCAAAAGAACTGCAGGAGGTAAACTGCAGAGCTATGACTGGAGACTCAGCTGTTCTGCCTAAAAGCCTTTGCCTTTTGTTTCCAAGTGCATGGCAGCGGGCAGCTCACCCCTCAGCACCCCAACCATGCCTGATTATACAGATGCCTTTCTAGCCAACAGGATGTCGCCAGTACAGGAATATAGGTGTGATTTGGTCTGACAAATTTAGGCTCAAGAACACGGCATTCCCTCTGCTGTTTCTCACTCTTTTGTTCCCTTCCTCTCTGACCATACAGTGGTTTTGCCCTTTTGTAAATTGGATTCCCAAGAGGTGCCACCAGCTCGGCTGATGGGTCAGCTGTGTCCTGCCATGGGTTCCTTGGAGACAGCTGGGCATGGGGCAGCCCCTGGTTTCCTCCCACAGAGGCCACCCTGCAGCCCCCATTTGTCAACACCTTGCCAGCTACAGCCAATACAATACCTTACTGACATGGGAAGTGATGAAATAAAACAGTGTGAAGCTGCATTTATTGGTAATCTTACGTCTCGTTGACTGATCAAGCAATTGAACAAGAAACAGTTGTGTCCATTAACCCATGTCTTGCAGACTGAATAAAAGGTGAACGTTAACTCATGGATAGTCTTTCTGGTTCACCTGATGCCACCGAATTTCTTTTCTGAGGACTGTCTGAGAAAACTAGGAGGAGGAAAATGAATAAGAGCATAAATTAAATTGTGTGGTAGTTTTACGGCAGGCTATGCAGTTGTGATCCGTTGCAGGATAATCTAGTCCTCCTTAAGCACAGATTTAGTACTATGGTGAAGGTTCAGTGAGACATCACTGATGCTGTTAAGAGGCCTCCTCATCTAGGGCAAACAGAAGAAGCAATTATACTGTAAGGCACACAAGACAGCTGAAACAAATGAGTCACTACCCAAAACTCTGGCCATATGCAAGCCGAATCAGAAGCTGAGCTAGATGGTGAAGGACTTTTGCTGGGAGATGTCTATAAATTCATCTAAACTATGTACTGTTTGGTAGAAGTGTGCGTGTGTGCAGGCAGGAGCAGCCAGATGCAAGCAAAGAAGCCAAAAAGCCAGCAAGACAAGTACTTGGGGGTTTGAAAGAAAGCCAACTCATGGAATTTGGGGGATAGCATTGGCTGAAAAAATGCCTGTATCTGTGAACAAAGAAAATGCCTTCTCTTGTGTGACCTTTATTCAGTTTCTGGAATCTGAATGTTACCTTGTACACCGTGTAAATAAACAGGATCACATCAAAAAACATATGGCTATATTATATATCTTCTGTCATAATAAAAACAGTCTGCAAAACCGTGAATGTTGGCTACCTACTCTATAAAAACAGTAACAATGGTGTTAGTAGTGAGATCCTTTTTGAAGAGGAAACCAAGGATTTCCCCATGGGAAGAAATTGTGAGCTGAGATTCCTGTTGAGCATGCTAAACTACAAGATAGCCAAAGATGCTTTCCAGTCAGAGGCTGAAACTTCGCACAAGGAATTAAAACAGCATCTGGAAACTTCCCAGGAAGAGCTCAGAGAAAAACTGAAAAGAAGGAGGGAAAACACCTCAGTCTATCAGTGACAAATGTCTGGATTTATTAGGAAGACCAATAACAATGTTCCCATCATTCAACAGTAAAAAGAAATCAAAAAGGTAATCGGTAATCTGGGTGTCATGGATTAGAGGGTTTCCTGGAAAAGAAGGGCGGCTGAGAAAGGTGTAGATAACTTTGAACTTGCTAAAAAAGTTGATTTGCAGCAAGGACCGAAGGAGCAGATGGTTCACACTGAGAAGAAAATCAAAAGATCACAGACCTCGCTGGCAGTCAGCCACCTTGAACGGCACTAAGCCAGCCAGAGAACTGTAGTAAGAGAGTAATCACAGTATTTCTCTAGTACATCTGTAACCCTCGGAGAGGAGAATCTGGATTGTCAGATGCTTCCATTTGCTTTAACTTCCCATATCTCACTGCAAACTGTACGGGTGATCTTTGTACACTACATCAGGATGGCCCTCTCTCTTGAACTGGTTCGAAAGGTGCCCAATGAGAAATCAAAAAGATATAATAGTAGCAGAATTCCTAACAAGTGACCAGATGTAAGGTTTTAAAAGTATTACTCAGAAATCCAGGAAGGATTCTTTTCTAATTCCAACTAACCATGTTTTTGAAGAGTCAAGTGATCTATAAAATGCCCCAAGCCCAACACTGAGTCTGATGGGACAGTGAATAGGTTTAACAGCTGGCTAGCTTTTTAAAACATCAGCAGTGGGGCAAGTCCCAGCATATCCCATCCCTTCGTGGTTTATTAGCACCACATTCCATCAGGGCGCAAAACATACCCAAACCTTGGGTATAAGCTAAGGAACAGCTGAAGTGGAAACTGCTGGAGTGGAATATGTCATATGGACCATTTGTATTGTGCAGAAAGGTACAATCTCTAATTTAAAAACTTTCACAGCATTTGCTAAATACTAAGTAGAGACAGACTAAAAAAATTACTGAGAAGAGAGCAAGATATAAGTTCATGTAGAGGACCATAAGGACCATAAAGGACCACGTAAAGGACTATAAAACCAGGCCACCTGGCCTGTTCCCCTAGGGCAGTGGACGGGGTGTTAGAACCCAAAGCTAAATAAGTATTAGGTTTGTGTAATCGTGACCAGAAGAGTAGTAACAAGCATATAGCCAGATCCCATTAGTCCTTTGAGTATTGCATATCCAGGCACTATGATTGCTCAGAAGTCCATAGGCAAAGTGGGCACCAGGATCAAGAGGAACTGGGGGAGCTACTGGTGGCTGACCAGGCAGCATGAAGATAATAATTCACCAGGATGATAATCTAACACAAGAGATTAATATAAGATGCAAAATTCAATGCTCTATGTTTGCAAAGTCTCAGGACAGACATATTCGCTAAATCTAGCCATTAAAAAAAAATGGTTTGAGAGTACTGAAGAAACTAGAGTATTTTGCACAACTACTGAAAATCACTGAAAGCAAACAGCCCAATTCTCTTCATGCCTACCCCAGTAAAAGTCTCAAGCAGTGGCTACACAGGAGTAAAATATGTAAGACTGTGAGAGGGGCATTAAGTCCTGAAGGCACAACATTGACATAGTTTTCGTTACAGCATTTCCTTATCTTTTATACATTAACTGGTTGAACAAAAGACATAGTAAATAAAAAATAAACTCTCAACTCCTTCCCACCAGCACTCATAGTGAAGCAGGATTTCATTTTTCAGGACGTTAGATTCATTGGGGTTTTTTAGGGTAAAGTCCTTTCTAGGTCACAAAATTTCTTATGAAATAGATAGTCCAGTTCCTGGAGTGTTCTAACATTGCCCAGTTTTATGTTCCCATTTCCAACCAGCCCAAAGAATTCTGCCTTTGAGAGCAAGTTGCTGGAAGTGTCATTGTTTGGAAATAGTTTTTGTAACAAACTGTTCATGAAAACTGTGTAGAAGCATTGAACTACAATTGCCTTGCCATGGTATTGTTACACAGCATTTGAAAAATACTGTATTTTCAAAATATACAAGTATTTTTACATTTAGAAACCTAAAATGTTACACTTAAAAGATAAAATATAAGATAAGTAATGTATGGATCACTTAAGTCTCCATAAATATTTACCTGCTGCCCAAGTGATATTTAGATATGGGTGCCACCTATGTCCTGGATATTATTGAAAGAATAGACTAGAGCACTGAAGCAAATATGGGCTTGATTTTTGGTACTCATATCCGATAGTCACCACCCTATACACTTGCCCAACATTATACCAAACAATTATGTGATTCTATAGTCTGTACAAAGCACAGTCAAAAAGAAAAGTGCCTTGCAGTTATTCTGAGCATGTCCCTGGATCACCTAAAGACTTTAGGTGCAAGAAATTACATAACTCTAATTTTGTGAGCAGAAATAATACATGTAAAAATGTGGGTGAAGTCCTCGATCACCGTGAGCTCCCACTGACTATTGACCAGGACTGTGGTCTTTATTAGTCAGAGGAATCATTTCCTACCTCACATGATCAACACATATTGCTTCAAAGATGCTTAATTCCTCGTGTCTGACTGCTCATAATGAAAGCTGCATGGCAGCACAAAATGCGAATGATGGCCGGCTTTCTAGATGGGCTGTGTTCACAGTCCTTCCAAGTTAGACAGTCTGCAAAGTCTAGACTTCCTGCACCTTTGAAATCCAGGACTAAAGGCCAAGGTAAACAAAGAAGCTGTCTTTTTCTCCTCTTCACTCTTTGATGATCTGGATACACCCTTTTACATGTAGCAAACCAGTCATTCCACCCCCTGGTAGCCTTCTCCCCCCCTGCCCCAGCCCGCCTTCTTCCACCACATAACCCAAATGCGTAGTTAGCAAAAGGTATCAGATGTTCCCTCGACAGTTTGTAAACAAAGTTGTCCGATATTTATTAAATAATTTATTAAAATTCCCGACCACTTGCCTGAAGAAATAAGAAGCAGAACAACCACGGTAAACATCTTCAAATATCCAAAGGATGTAAACACCAAATATGCAGTAATTATGTTGAATTATGTACTGACATTGTGACGTATTAGGTTTTGAAATAGTTCCCTTGGGGAAGTGGTTAGGCTCCTTGGAGAGTTTCAAAACTGGAGTGAACTAACCCTACTAAACCCTACTTAGTTTAAAGGAGGAAACAACCTGACAAAGGCAGGAAGTTGGATAGTTTGAGGTAATAGGCCTTTCTCGTATCTAAATTGTACCATTTTGTGAAAATACGTGTTATTTCTGTGTCAAAGTGGTGTCGTGAAGTGGGTGAAAAAAACCTGTAGGTCATACGACAACAGTACTTCAATCGGCAAACAACTGGGTCACTAAAAATTTCAGTTTCAGAGTTCATGGGTTTTGAAGAGGAAGCCTGCCTGTTTCTTGAAAAAAATCTCCTTTCTACACATTGACTTTTAAAATATGGGCTACATCTGCATTAATGACTGACAAGGAATTTGAGAAATCTGGTGCACATGTGGCTTGGCAGGTGCTTTATATTGAAAGGCACATGAGGTTTTGTCAAATTGTGTAGAGCTGCTCTAATCATAACCTCTGAGCATCAGTCATTGTTTACCTTAATTCTATCATAAGCACATCTGGGTAACTCCTTAAAATAATGGTAAAGGTAATTAGTCATGAATTGAGTTTGAAATCTGATAAAGTACTTATGACATCCATATTGGTACCAAATGAATTCATCATGGTTAACATTGTTACAAAAACACCGAAGGAATTAATAATAATTTGTGCCAGCATTTGAATGTGTTGCTAACATGAGACCAAGTATAATGAACGCTTTTTTTTGGGGGGGCGGCAGGGGGGAAGGTATTACAGACGTATTTCAATAGCCCTGCAAAACGTTAGGTCTGCATTTTGTGATTGATAAAGCACATAACTCTTTTTCATGTATTACCACTCTTGGGGGAAAGGACAGGCAAGTTAATTTTGTGCATCTTCTCCAGTAAGTTTTCAGGATAACTCTCCGAGGCTACATTACAAGAACTGAACACTGTCTGTGCAGATCCACTTCCCGCTGCAAGAGCTCCTAGTTGGAGGCAGCATACACAGTGCCCCACCACAGAAATCCATAAATGTATAGTTAGGGCAGATCTGATTCTTTCCTGTTTTGACTTGGCAGAGCTGTAGCTAAAAGTCAGTGAACCACCCACTATTTCACAGCATCTAAAAAGCTGTTCCTATGTGGCTGTGGCAGTGCCACTACCACACGAAGCTGGGGAAAGGCTGAGACTGTAAAGTCGGCTGTAAGCTTTTAACGAAGGCAGAGGTTTTAAGCAAGAATAGCCTGGTTTATTCATGCTAAATGGCTACAGCTTTCTGCACTGACTGCATAAAAAGTATTAGCAAATAGCTTCATCATTCAACTAATAAAATTTGTCTAGCACCAAGGCGGAAAATTTCTGCCACAGAGAAAGAAACCTTGTTATAAACCTACTTATGAATAGGGGGGAAGAAAGTCCCTGTTCCCTGTATATGCATGGAATGCATGTACAATGTATATATACAGTATGGTCCTGCAACTTCTATTTTCAATTGTGTCAATACTCAGTAGATTTTTAACTCTCTAGTTGGGAACTCTGTTCCCCAAGGGAACTGCAGGACTCGCCACGACAGTAAAAGCACAAGGGTAGAAAACTGCACATACATCACACCCCTCCATGGGAGGACAGCTGGTCCCACAGCTCCTCTTCTGGTATTCAGGTACCTCCTTCCCTCGTTTCCCAGCATTCCCACTTCTCTCCACAGCCACATTGATACCTCCCTGGCTATTTCCTGGTTATCATCTCAAATGCAGCCTGCCTTTGTTTTCACACTTCTCGGTATTTTAATCAGTATTTTATTTTTCCTCTCTCTTGGATTCTCAGACAGGACCCCAAACCTCCAGTAAGCTTATACATTTGTAAATCTATTTGTATTTCCATGAGAGGTTTCATGTTCTCTGTGTCTTTGCCTGAATTCCTTTTGTAGCCAAACTCCTGAAAAATCCTCTTGTTCTTCCTTCGCGTTCTTCCTGCATTTATCCTTTCTTTCTCATTTTTGGCACTAAAAGCCTTACTTGTGCCTTAGTCACTCTCCTTACCAACTTCCACAATCTTGCTCTCTTACCTCTTTGTTCTCATTTGCCCAGACTCGTTTCCTATTCTCACTATTCAAGAACGCAGTGCTCATCCCTTTGAATTCCTCACTACCTTTTCTGTGCCAGGGTGTAGTCAGCCCTTCAAAGTTTGCACAGGAGAGCTGTGGTTACACCTCTGCCCTAATACCCACTGACTCTTCCCCTGTGCTTTCTGCCCTGCCCAGACTCCTCTGACCACTTTGCCGCCTTCTCCAGCTCCCTGGAAGCACATTACATGTTCCAGTTGCTTGCTCACGCTGATGGAGCAACTTTGTTTTTGTATATATGAACTCAACTTTACTGTTTCTTAGCTATTCTTGCTTCTGAAGTGCGTGGAGTATCTCTAACTACAGTGGCCTTCCAATCTCTTCTTTCATCAGCCCCTTCCTCCAACACAACTGCAACAGCTGTCAGTCTCATAACTGGCTGAAGTCTGTATTCCTGGCAGGCATACTGCAAGCCTCCTCTGTAATGCCTCTGTCTGCATCAGGTTAGGAGCTCTGTGAAGTGAAAAAAATGCCTCATTCTGTGTCTGTGTAGCATCAAGCTGGTGCTCAGCACTTAAGAAGAGTGATTTATTTCTCCCATTTATATTTTCTTGACTTAAAGACATGTTTTCTCACTTGGAATGTATTTTATCATCTGATTTGAAACTGTCATGTAATCATAACAGTGTGTTTGTGATAGCATAGTAAATTCCATGGCAACAAACTGTGATGTCATAAATGCAGGGGTTATGTCTTTTCTGCAAAATCAAGCTGAAGAAGCAGATGGACGGAAAAAAACCTCATTAAAATACCAACAGTTTCTAAAAATTGCAGTAAAAATATCAATGGGAACCCAGACAAACATTGCTTAATAGATTTTTTTTTTATACATGTTTCCTGATTTTTAAAAGCCTGCTTTTCTGAATAAGACCCTCTTTTGGGGGTGGAAATATTTGTTTAAAATAACTGCAAAAAATAAGTGTTTGGATTCAAGGCTCTAAAATTCAAAACAATTGCCTCAGACAAATTAAATAGAATGGAAAGAAAAGGGCCACAATGGTGAGAAAATACATATAAAAATTTCTGGGCTACATTTCTCAAAGCTAAACTGCCAGTTATTCATTAGAGTGCCTATGACGTATTAAGGATGTACTTGCGTAGATTATTTACAAGAACTAAGAAGTGATTAATAAGAGGATGGAGCTAAAAACATCCTCTGTGATGTTCTTGCTAACAAGTGGGCCCAGCTTTGTAATCAGACGTCACCAGAGAAAGCAGCACATCCCAAAATGGTATGAATCATTTCTGACTTCCTGCCCTCCCTCACTGAAAACATAGACAAGGAAAAATAAAAACTTCTGAAGATAATATAGCAGTTAAAGAAATACGTTCCATAAAATCATATCTTCTACTTGAAACTCAAAGACAAAAGGTGTTTCTAAACCGATGTCCCTAAACTGGGATATTTCAAATGTAATAATAACATAATATCATGATTTACGTTTCACATGATTTATAGTAGAGATTTTTTGCTGAAGATCTCAAAAGATGTTGCAAATGTAAGTTAAATAGTAGAAAATTCTTTCCTGTAGAGGTCTGTAAGTTTTGCCTCCAAACTGATTTTAACAATGTTGTTGAGTAAAATGTAAACTATGTCCTTCCAGCTTGCTTGTTCTTCCTACCCACACTGTCCTAATCAGATATGTTACATAAATGAGGAAGTTACCCTTTCCCCACCTTTAACTACATAGAAGGTTGGTTAACATTTGCCATGAGATGCAGTTGGTTTTGGGGGAAATACTGTTTGAAGGAGAAAGAAGCAAGACGGAAGACAGTACTAATATCTGGACTCAGCAAGATCTAAGAGCTATTTAGCACCACTAGGAAGCATTTGTCACAGTCCTCGACCTGGTTTGTGCAACTTCCATGGACTACTGCGGTTCTCCTGGGCTGGGGCACACTTGGTGGAAAGCCTTTCTGCTAGTGATCACTATCTGAGACTCCGGAGTCAGTCAAGGCTGCAGTCAAAAGGCTTTTTCTATGAAGTTTTTTTAATCATCTTTTTCTTCTCATGTACTCAAACACTTCTTTTGTCTTCTCCTACCTAACAACATGGGTTTTTTTCATCTAGAGTTCCTCATACGGTGTAATATTTTGCAGTATGGAGAATCGTTGGCTCTTACTATCTCAGAACAATGCCTCAGGTTTAGACCATTAAGTTTTTGTGAAGTTAATCTTAGTATCCACTGTGGGGATAAGGATAATCAAGACAATCCAAACTGGCAAGAAAATGGAATTTTGGGACACCACTGTTGGGCCTTGCATGGGCCCAGAGAATGGATGACAAGTAGACAATAGCAGTACTTCTGAATAGAAAAATGTCTGTTCTAGTTATTAATTTGGTAGGTTCACCAAGTCTGACCTCTGCCAGAAAGCCAGATATGTGACTTAAAATACGAAAATGCTGTTTGCACTCTGGAGAAGGAATTCTCTTTCTGAAACATTACTCAGGAGTCCAAGCACGGGTTTCAACATGAATCCACATGCATGCTCTGGATTCAGATACAACTGTGTCACCCACAAGAGCTGTAAGAGACAGTCCAAAGGCCTTATAAAATGCTGTATAGGTGACTGCACAGTTCCCACTGATGAGCTCTACAGAACTTGCATTTGGCCCTGTATCACTTGTTTCCATGAAACTACTTTCAGTATAAGATAATGCTCATTGTGGCGCGAATTAATTAAATTCATTAAAAAAACAAAATTTGCCACGTGATCTGAGAGATTCCAAAGAAACCTGTTTCAAAGTTTTGCAAAATTGTGCCTAGCACATCCTTAACTTTTGATGCTCCCCTCAACTCGAATCTCTATTTGCTTACCAGTTCAGATCGGCACTCTTGTAATCCTCTGCTGGCTTAACAGAGAATGCTACACAATCAGCGAAAGGCCAAACCTCAGAAAAGGTTGCCTATAGTTGTGACAACACAATAAACGATTGCAGCGAGCTGATGACAAGCAGTCCAGATGTGATCCAACTGGTCTGATGACAAAGTAATCCTTGATGGCTTTCAAAAGATGGCTTTCTGTAACTCTCTGATGGCTCTACAAAGAAATCAACACCACAGCCACTCAGACTGAAGTATAATGTGCCTAACATACTGCTGGCATAAAACCCATTCAGTAATGTAAAAAGTGGCCATACATCTTTATGTTACAAACATTTCCTACCTACATTTATACAGATATAAAACTGTTAGTAAAATGGAAGCTATTTGAGGCTTGTAAAAGAAAGCAGAGCATATTATCTGGATTATTTCCATTTTGGACATATTTTTTTACTTAGTCCAGTATGAATGGTTTATATTAAAACATTTAAATATTGAAAGAGGTTTTGGGTTACAGACTGATAGTAGTTCCATAAAAACAAATTATTTTTCCATTTCTACAAAATCTAATTAAACATGTGAAAACAAATGTGTTGTGTAATATTAGAGTTATTCTTCCTTGCCTTCAACAATAATGCAGGACCCTGGTAACTCACTATGGACAGATATATTTTTTTTGTGACTGTGTGGCTGGTAGTTGATTTCTTTTTCCTTTGTGAAATAGTTCTCCATATTTTCTCCCCACCCCCTTTTCTGCTGATTTCAATTTAAAATATTTTCCAGCCTGTACGAACTTGGGAAGTGACATATTCCTTTTTGGTCATTTCTAGTTAATTATAGATTTGAAATTCATGACAGTAAAGCATATAACTAACTCAGTCATTACAGTGAAACTACACTACAAGATACATTTAAACATCCAGATCTCCCTTAAATAAAGCATGACAGGCAGATGCACAATCCCAAGTCTTGTCCATGCTCCCTCCACGCAGAACTGAGACCTTGGTCCTAATGCATCGCCATTAACTGTAATCTCTCATTTAGTTTGACTGAAAATAGAACACAAGGTGATGGGATCCCTGACTTAGAAACCTCAGTTTGGAATTGTCACAAATACTGCCTACCCGTGTTTAGGCAGGATGAATCTGGGCACCTCAGTACAATTCCAGACCCAGCAGCTTGGGAGCAAGGTAAATTCATGCATGGAAGGAAATTCGCAGCCTCATAGACAGCGTTCCTCCTCCGACCCCAATTCACACCATAAACATTTACTTCAGCATGTTCTATTATAAGGGCAAAGCATCATACTCATTTCCCTCTTCCCCATTCTTTTAGAAACATTGCCTTCAGCCATGCCTTGTTCCTTCTGGATCTCTCTCCACCTTTGCTCTTTGCTGGCTCAGTAAGATGTTGTAATATGCATCAGTTGCCCTCCCGTCACTGGCTTTTTGAACTATAACATCTTCACGTCCTTTTTCTCCAGCCACGTCCAAACACTAATTGTTGTTTGAATGTCCTGATGTTTTGTCAATAATGCCCCTGAAGAAAAAAAATAAATCCTTCTTTCCTCACAATCAAATCCTACTGATAGCAGAATCACCTCATTCCTGTCTTCCTTCATTTCATCCTGTTTGATCACACACCATTTGCAAAACACCTGCCAACACCTCCTACCACTGCTGTAATTACTGGGACTCCAAATAATCCTAGCTCTATCTTACACTCAACTCACAGTTCACAGCCTAGTTTGAACATCTCATACGCAGCATCGGGATTCATATCCCTTCCATTCCCCATAGCTACACTTCCTCTCCTTCTCCCTTTTCTCCCACTTCAGTGTCAATGCTGACATTTCTTCCTAATTGTCTTCTTTGTATTCTCTTTTCAGTTTTGCCTGCAGCCTTCCTTCCATGAAACTCTTTATATCTGAACTCTGTCTGCCTCCCTGCCTTTCTATCAAAGCATTCATAGCATGCTTATCATCTCCGAGGTCAGGTTTCTGCTCTCTGGTTTTACTACTGTTCAATTCATTGATTCTTCCAGGATATTCCTTGTATGTCAGGTCATACAAGAGGAGACAGGAAGGTCAGCCACATTCGCATCTCTCTTAAAGGCCCATGGGCAAATATCTTAGTATTATTGTAACTGTTTACTAGATTGGGATCTTACAACATAGATCTCTGAATCGTCATGAACCCGCTTACAGAGCAGTTAGCTGTTAGCTTTGATTTTGCTGTCTGATAAGATACTAAGTTCAATTGCTGATTTTTTCCCTTTTTTTTTTTTTAAGGAAAAGATCACTATAGGCAAAGTGACACATAACTTTAGTGGTCTAAATGAAATGATAATTTGCTATATTCATCTGGATGTAAAATACACCAGGGTAGTTTTATTGTGGGTGCCTGAAAAATATCTGACAATAAGCTTTGACTTTGAGTGAACTTAAATAATCCAATAAGTCTAAAACATAGATACAGGAGATGAGGAAAACTCAGAGAGAAGAAAGAAGCAAATGGAATAAGTTGGTTTTGCAGGACTGATTTTGCTTTAACGTAATGCCCCAAAGACAGCTGTAGGACAACAGTACAGTACAGTTAAATGAACAGATGTGTGCACCAACCATACTTCATAAAATAAGAGGTAGCCTTTTTATATGCATGTCTGCTAAATGAATAAGAATAGAAAATAACATATTTCATTCCAGGAAAGGGTAAAATATTCAACCCATACAGAGTGGCTGGTCTTTAACTCTTCCTCTTTATTACTGTAGTAATAGAAATGGAAAAGTTCAATTTATCATCAGCAGTAAGATTACCAGTCTGCTGTGGTTTTTACAGGCTTAACAAGTGATATGCTATTATTGGTGACTTCTGTTAAGTTAATGTGAGTTGTGTGTAAGTGGTCTCACAATTTTACCTGATTATCCATATGATCCTTTAAGAGAAAATACAGAAGATTTGATAAAAGAAATATCTCTTAAATAAACACAATACCATTCTGTCCTATTTAAATAAATAATAAAACTCACTTTTTAAAAAAAAATCCAATTGCATATCTGTCAACTTCTAACCACACTGAAACTGCAAATACAAATGGTATGAATCATGAGACAGAAACGGAAGATGGATGTTTCCTTCTGTGTATTGTGATAAGATATTATCACCCTTTTATAAGAAGATTGATGGAGCCATCTAATGAGAAACACTGTTTAAAGGAGAGACAATACTGTGACAAAAAACAGTTTCCCAAAGTTTCCCCACTTCAGAACTGTTCTTTGGGAAAAGTAACAGTCATTCCTACCCATAACATGTGATAGAACTCGAGAAACATTTGGGTACCATGAAAATTCTTCCCAGAATGAGTGGTCAGACACTGGAATAGGCTGCCCAGGGAGGTGGTGGAGTCACCATCCCTGAATGTGTTTAAGAGTCGTTTAGATGTGGTGTTGGGAAATATGGTGTAGGGAAGAACTTTGTAGAGTGGGGTTGATGGTTGGACTTGATGATCCCAAGGGTCTTTTCCAACATGAATGATTCAATGATTCTATGATTCTAATATATTTGAAGGGCGATCATTCAATTTACCAAGTGGATACATGAGAAGCATCATGAACTTTTTCCTAGTGAAACCAACAACAACAACAGAAATTCTTCCATCATCAACAACTTGAAAATCTTTGAAAAGGAATAAAATCTCCAAGCACACAATAATACTTCACAGATAGTAAGATAGTAAGATAGCAGATACTTCACAAGTAGTAAGAAGTTGCAAGCCATATTAAGCATGGCAACCTCTGGGTAAGACCTTTTCAACATAGTCTATGTGTATCAGCAGAGGCTCTAGGTAATGTTCATCTTACCTCACATTAGCAATTCAAATGCAGTGTATCTAGTTTGAGTTAATAGTCCAGGCTGCCTGCAAAGGTACCTCCAAAGTGCAATTTCTTCCATCCTGAAATCATCACTAAAATGACTGCCTTTTCCTCTTTTTCTCGCTCAGGAGGCTAGCCAACTAACGCATACTAAACATCTAACTTCTTAAAATAAAAGTCAGGTGAACCATTGTATGAAATCTGTCAAGTGTCACTCTAGACATAATGAAAATTATAAACAAGTAGAGTGAATCGGTGAGGTAAAGCTCTTCATTTGCCTGGTGTCTGGCATAAATCGACATCACTCCACCGAAATTCCTGCAAAAAGCTTAGCCTCTAAAATGACAGTGGATTTTATATTAAAACTGTCCAAAAATGTACCCTTCCTGTATGTCTCACTGCTGATGGTTACAGCAGAATCCCTTATCAAAAGACATTCTGTTCATCTCTCTGGATCTGATTCACTGTTCACTTACACCACTGTGAATGAGACAATAGATGACACTGAAACAAACACATCAAGATTAATGAAGAAAGAACAAGAAGCAACAGGGAAATCAGATCTAACTTATGCTAAGTTTCTGTTTGTGTTACAGAATTTCCCCAGTTAGTTTCACAAACTTTGTTCCTCATTCTCTTTTTATATTTTGAGCCTCTTTTTCTAGCAAAATTAAGCTTATTAGCCTAATTATGCTGAGCATTCTGTGTATGTGTGTGCCTATGCACATGTTTATGCATCTGTATATTTTTCTCTCAGTCTCTGGTGATCCGTCAAAGCTTTTGAAGCCATTGCCCAGTTTAATTAATCAACATGGCAGAGTGGAGTTGCTCTCAGAGACACTAAGTTTCTGTGAGCTTCATGAAAACAGATAGCCAGAATGAGAAAATAGCTTCTATCAGTGTCCCTGGAAAAGCTGTGGTGTGAGTCTGCATCTTATTAGACACTAGGGAATCTAACCAAAAAATACTGCCCTGTAAGAAAGTGTATTTCAGTAGCTTCACTGTTCATAGACCTACTAGGAACAAAGTCTACCACCCGCTGTTAAATTTCTCTCAAACTATGTGGAAATGTCTATGTGGCCGCAGATGCCCCATTTCATTTTAGGATTAATACACTGCAGAATAACCTCACTATCATTCAGAGAAGCCAGCTAGGTAGACGATCAGACTGGCCGCTCAGACAGGTCTTCCCGAGCCAGCACCCACCCCAGCAGCAGCAGACTGCAAGCTCAGAGTACAGACTGCATAAATGCCTTTTCCAGCTCAGACTGGACTCTCCTGTAGACAAGGACCATATCCTCATTCCCTGTGTGAAATAAACCTTTTGCCCTATATAGAAAGGTTAGATAACAGCAATAATGATAATGACAGTGCCAGTTTTGAAATGAATTCAGATCACCAGATGCACGAAGTACAACCCTGGTAGATTTGAAACCAGTCCTTTGCAACCCAGTCACCTTGGAGTTCAAGACCCCTTTTCTTTTAAACGCACAGGAACAAACTGCAAGCCAGGGAGCAAACAAGTAACTTATATTGCCACACTTCTGTGCTGCAGGAGAGATTCAAAATATCCCCACCTTGTTCTCTCCCTCTGCATTTGTGCTTTATGCTTCCTAGCTCAGGGAAACCAAGCGGTGCATGAAGATGAACAGCAGGGCAAAGCAGAAGTGTTGGGAAATGTCTGGCCATTCTCCACCCCCGTCACTTTGTCATGACAGAGTTTTTGCCAGTGGCATTTCTATGAGAAGGGACAAAAACTCATAAAACAACAAAAAAAGAAAGAGCACCACCTTGGTCTAACTAATATTCCCCTTCCTACTTGCTTTATATTACACAACCAAGTGTGCGAACACTAAAACACCACATCATCCATGCAGAAGTATGAGTTAGAACAGCTGTAGCCACAGCATAAGTACCCTTGAACACGCTGAATTTTTCCAGTGTATCACAATTACAGAAACACCTGTGCCAAACAGCTTTCTTCTGATCCTCTATAAAAGTTCACAAAGCCCTCAAACTTTCTCATTTCATACAGGTCTGTGCTGCCTTGAAGCCAGCTCCATACGTCCCAATATGGGATACCACAGAATTGTTCCTTTTCATGACTCAAAACATAAAATAAAGGGTATGTGCAGGTGCAGCAGTCAACATGTGATTCTTTTACTTGACAATAAGGCATAAGACACAACACAACAATATGCACTTTCTGATAAATCCTTTTCACACACAAAATTATGCTAAAAAGAAAGGTTAAAAGCACAAATACTGTAACAACAAATGTTATCTGTGCTGTACTACTTCAGAAACTCTTTATTCTAGATTTCTCCAGCTACAACTATCCCACAAGTGCATGTTAGCTATTGTTTTGTTATGCACCATTGGAGGCGGGGGGAGGTTGTTAAATCATATGTGTACGTCATGGCAAAAGCCTCACGACTGCATTTGGCTTGGTTGTTATTTTACAAACAAGATGCTATGGTTGCATTAGCCTTAGGAACTGCTGGCGAGAGTCTATTAAATTATTTACATTTAAAACTACGCGAAGTGTCTGTTTAAAAAGGGTCGGAAGAAAGTCACTCTTAGCAGTCACCACAGAAAGTGTGGCTGACTATCCTTCAGGCAGAGCTCCAGAAAAGGGAAAGGGAAGCAGCAGAAGTCAGCTACCAAGCCTAAGTGTTAGGCTTATGCAGAATTGCAGCCTGTAGATAAGCCTGTCTTATGAAAGATGAGGAGTATGTAGTAATTACACAGTCTCACAGATCTTGGCTCTCTACAGCCATTCCTAGCTATTGGAAACTTCTCCATGTTCAAAAATTCAGCAAAGAAAAGTTTTGATAATATATTCATCAAAAAGGCATGGTTTTTGCAGTCTTACAGAGGGGGAGCCTTCCACCATACCCATTACATAGCCCATTGTGAAAAGCTTTTTTTTTTTT
>VYZM01016398.1:1404-15243 GCA_013398915.1 Dromas ardeola | reverse complement strand
TTTGCAAGGCATGAGTAGATAATAAATAATACTACTACACTAATTCAGGAAGCAATGTACAATGGCAAGCATAATTTGAACCACTTCTGCATTGCTTATACACTCAAGAAAAACAGCTAGATGTCATTGTGTACAGCTCAGGGGAAACATCTGTTCCAACTGCCTTGGTCAGCAAGTAATAAGGAATAGTACTGAAAATATCTGAATGCTGTTATGCAAATCAGTGGTATGCCCTCATGTTGAATATTATGTTCTGTTCTGATTACTCCACCTAAGGAAGGATTTAACAGAAATAGAAAGTGACTGGAGACAGCTGATAAGCATGTTACAGCCATGAGAAGGATTCCATAGTCTTAAAATGTTAGGACTATTTAACTTGGAAATAAATAAAACCAGAAGCCACAGTACAAGCAGACACTGTAAAATGAAATGGTATGAAGGACATAAATTGAATACTATTTTGCTTGCATTTTCTGCCGCTTTTCTTACCCTTCATTTGTTTGGTCTATTTTGATGTTGAGATATGAGAATTAGGAACTATCTATTGCTGTAAATTTCACCCATGGCTACCGCAATGAGGCCCACAGATGGTCACTAGGCAATCCCATAACAAACAAAAATAATCTTATTTATTGTTTGTCATTATAAAACAACAAGGAAACAAATTTAAAAGGCAACCCATTTAAAATATTAAAAAGGAAACACTCCTGTAAGGTAGCCCCAGGTGTGTCTCTGCACCCCTGGGAAGCATCCTCTGCTCACCCAGGAGGGCAACAGGTCCAGCAGCGAGCGGCCCTCCCGCAGGTCTGTCACCCAGCCTGCTGCCACCTCCACACACCGCCCTGAGGAGAACGCAGGCTGGCAGGGAGGATAGCAAGCTTGTCTTTGGAAAGGACCCTTTTCACTCGCCACTGGAGCACTCGGGACACTGCAAGGTGCACTTTTCTGCCAGTGCAGAAAGTGGGGCTGAAGTTCCCCCACTTCCTCCCTCTGCCACCTCCACTCTTCCGTGGCACACAGGCACCCTGGGCAGCTCACAGCGACAAAAGCACGGAGCTTCAAATATTTCCAACTAGTACTCCAAATATTTTCTTCTGTACATCATATCTTTCTCCACACTCCTTTCTGGAGAATTCAATGCTGGAAATGATCAGAGATAAGATTCTAAATGGCTGTGGTCCCGAATTATATGTTTCTAATTCATACCTCCATCAAAATAGGAGTTATTTTTAGGCATGATGAAAAGACCTGCTTATTTAAGTGTTAAACTCACTGCTACAAGGTAAAAAACCAGGCAAAGAATTTAGGGGGATTCAAAAGGCTTAGACTCTGTGACAGGTCAAAGCCGCCGTAGTTACATACGGCAGACAGATACCCTCTCTGTAAGAGAGAGAGCGTCAATGTACATTTCAGACACAGAGCTGACCGCTAACTGACTACCACAATGAAGAATCTTCCCTGTGGTCACATTATTCCTTATTTGTCTGCCCTGGGGTTTCTCGGTTCTTTTCAGAGGCTTCTGGCAGAGTTGATCTCTGTCAGAGATAGCCTTCTGCACTCAGGCACCAGCCCACTCAGCATCGTCATTTCAGTGTCCCAGATAAAGAACTGAAATTTCTTTCCTTTCTTTTACCATTTATCTTTGTGTGTGAGAGAGACAGAAAGAAGAACAAATAAAAGAGAGGGAAAATTGCTATCTTTCACGTTTTTACATATCGAAACAGAACTACGACAAGGAAAACATCTGAGATGGGAATCTTCATGGTGGCAGAGATCAAAAATAATCTTCCAGCTGTAATATTTATTGTTCCAGTTTTAATTTCAGCAGATAGGAAATTTTTTCCAGCATCATAAGCTTACTTCCATTTGTAGTCTATTGCAAGCACTGGCACATACTTTTATTGTGGATATTGTGGATATGGTCTGTGAATACATGTTGGCACTAGTTTCCCTGCAGCCACGGAAACACCTGCCTCGAAGCTAATTTATAATCTGCACCTATGGCCATGGGCCACTTGCAAGTTTATTGAAATAGGTCTTGACAAACCATATAGGAAAGACTCTGTTCTTTCTCTTCCTGTTCCACATGACATAAGTTTGGCATTAACAAGTCACATTTTTATATTCAACTTTATAGATTGTTAATAATATGTAAAGACATTTGATATGTAAGATCAAATGTAAAGATATTTGATATGTAAGGTCAAATATTTCTCACTCTACCCATGTGAGTAGTCCCAAAAACTTTATTTATGCAACTAGTCTGAGGAAGACAGTCATGCTTTACCTTCTCTGTAAAATTATTCTCCAGTGTTATGAGGCAGCTCTCACCATTACTTACAGTAACCTCATTAACTGAAGCACAATGCATTTACTACTCTTGAGCTCTTCAGACTAAATCCTGTGAGATGAAGGAGAGTTGTCCACACATAGAAAGAAATCTGATAATGCAATAGGATGCCCTGGTTCTTTTCACATGTGATTCAGTATAGTAAAATATCACATCCCCTTCATGATTTCTGGGTTTAATGTATTCCATGTCATTCTACCTAGAAAGGATTATGAAACTCCATTCAACCACTATTTCCTTGACAATGTTTTTTCCTTTTGTTTATAAATGACTGTGGAGAACAGGTCTGTAAATGAGTCATTGCTTCTTGACTCTAGTGTATTCAGCTGGCATACTGTATCTTGGCCCTGTACTAGAGCTAGGTGGTTTGTTTTTGTATAATTATCATGTAAGTAATCAGGAAGTGGAATCTCCTAGGATGTTTATAAATATCACGAAGAGTCATTATTAAAAATACCATGAACGATCCTGCAGATGATACGTCACATGGTCTGGAAAGCATAGAGGAGAAGTTCAGGTTGTAGTAGTTTTTCTCCATTAACTTGCATAGGAAAGAAAAGCACTCCATTAACTACAGAACAACATAAACAACTCATTCCGATTCAAATCTGGATCCAAGCTGGAAGCGCCTTCGGTTTAGCATTTAGCACCGAGTGCATTTCAACATAGAACAAACAGCAGAAAATTTCCACAGCATTTGCAGTTTTATTGGAAATCAGGAGACAGTGCTTCCACAAGGCCCTTTAAAAGTTCTGCTTGATGAAATATATAGGTGGTTAGGTGGTGCTGAAATGTTAACTTTAACTGTCATGCCTGGCTGGGCATTGCATCTGCAAAGTCTGTTCGTTGACCAGGTTTCTTACATTTTTTTTAATTGCTGACCTACCTGTAAAATGCGTGACTTATGTCAGAAGCTTCACTGTTACACCTCTACGGATGACAGCATAGGTACTCAGAGTCTGTCATTCTACATCACTCAAAAGGTAAGAACAAATTGCATAGCTACTTTGCAAGGTTTCCTTGAAATCTAAAAATACTGACTTAAGTTAGACCGAGAGGAAAAGCCCTGCACAACCCTGGAATGAGTATCCCACCTGAAGAGGAAAAAGAGCTGTGGGCATCGAAGAGAGGCTTGGGACGGTTAACAACCGGAGCTAGCACTGATCTGTTCAGGAGTAAAAGTATCAATAGCAGAGGTGCAGCTGCTTGGACAGCCACAGTCGATCCCGATTTCAGGGCTAGCAAGGAACATTATTCCATGCCTCCACTTACTTGGTTTGTACCCTCACCTGCAGAGATACCCGTCCTTCTCCCCCTCCCACAGTTGTCAAGTAGTGGAGGGAAACAGTCAGGAGGCAGAAGTCTTTTGTGCCCTCTTTCAGCACATGCCACCGGAACGGCTAGGATGTGACAGCAGAGACATTGGGCTGCCGAGGGACAGCGTGTTCCTCCCCTCCGGAGCACAGGCTCCCTTTCCACCTCCAGCCCAGCGCCTGGTAGGTCCACCCCCATCCCGGTTATCAGACAGGCAATCCCAGCACCGGTGACTGCATTTTCCCTGCAGCTACATGGTGCACATTCTGTATTTGACAGCAGAGATTCAAAATAGCCCAGGACCAAATACTTCATTCATAATTGCAGTCAGATTACAACATGCAGGTATATCACCATTACCATAAATTTGCAGTGACCTAGGACAAAACAAATGAAATGAGTTTCTCAGAATGACATAAGAAAGACCAGTAAGGATTTTCCAGCTGCTATGTTCTATTTTAACCCCAAATACATCTTTCTCCTCTGCAAATTAACGTTCTGTGTACAACGTCAGTCCATTTATATCCAATACCTTATTGCTTAGCAGTGGATTCCTGAAGGTATTCTTGCAAAATGCTGAACTGCCTAAGGCCTGGGAGAAATAAAACCTGTTTCTTTGGTTCCCAACTATGTCTAATGGGATGAATAATCCCTTTAAATCCGGCAGCAGTTAATATGCCCAGTCAGTGGTAACAATTATTCCTGAAAGCAACTGATCTGTCTGATCTGTGTACATCAAATTCTGTCTTTCCTTACATCAGTTACCTGGGGAAAGGAA
This sequence comes from Dromas ardeola, assembly GCA_013398915.1. Classification (NCBI taxonomy): domain Eukaryota; kingdom Metazoa; phylum Chordata; class Aves; order Charadriiformes; family Dromadidae; genus Dromas; species Dromas ardeola. The sequence continues at coordinate 10,801 of VYZM01016398.1, read as the reverse complement.
GCCACTCCAGCAACCAAATAAGATGTCATCATAGCGTGAAAAGGTCATCTGGTGAAATTCGTGGAGAAGGGAGTCAAAAGAAGTAGCTACTGACAATCTGAATTTAAATGGAATCAGTTTCGTGATCCTGAAGACGTCCTTCCACCCATCTCCCTAAAAAAAAAAAAAAAAAAAAAGGAGTTTCCATTTTTCTTTCATTTTGGGATTTCTGCAGCTGATTTTTATTTACTCACTTTAAGAGGAATTCACATGAATAAAAGTTTGCTATTTTCCGTTTTCACCACAAAAGGAGAATGGCCATTAAAGTTCAGAAACCAACAGCAAAGCAGTGAGGCTTCATGAGGGAGCCTAGAGCAACTATGTGTAATCCTCGATGTGATATGAGTTAACAGGGCAGAGGCAGGACATCTGAGAGGGCAGCACACCTCATAGACCTCAGACTGTGGGGTTCCCATGGGCTTGGTGGGAACGCTCCTCAAGGAACACTGCAGAAATGCCCCTCTGGACAGCTGCATGACAAACATCTGTCTTTCTGCACGGCCTTTCAGGGTGTCAGAGCTCAGATGCGATCAGAGTGGTCTCAGGGGAGCATCCCTGGTGACACGCCATTTGAAAGACACTGGAGACATTTCCCACATGCGACTGAAATCCCATCCTGTTCCACTAGAGGGTTATGCCTCAACGACAAGCCTAAGCAGCAGCAGTAACAGGCAGGACGATGTGCCCTGCCTCAGTGTAGTGTTAATTGTCATTGTCCAAATACAGGTGTACAGCCTCTACTTTACATCACTAGTTTTTCTTGCAGGAGCAATTTATGAAGCATAAAACCCCTAGGTGTTGTCCATTTCCCCTGCCTGTGTCTCTGAGCCTTCAAAGCTCCCTCTACAAATCTTTCCCAGCTGGGGTTTGCTGCCTATGGAACAAGAAAACTTGTCTGATTGTAAGATATTAAGACAAAAGAAGGTGCTAGTTCTCCTCTGACACACAGAAGAACTACTTTTGTATGTAGCACGTTTACAGCATAAAAAAAGGAATTCTTGCCGAAGAGTTTGGCTGAAATAACAGGCCATGCATACTAACCATGCGTGTAACTGAGAACGTGGTGTGTCCCAGTCTAATAACAGGCATCACCTCTACCTGTACATCTTGTCTGAACAGGAATGCTCAAAAAAGAGAGATCAGTTTTGAAAATAATTTTGATTCTGCATCTAAAAGGACATTATTGCAATTGAATCACTAACATCCTATCACTTTAAGCAACGTATTAAAATATTAAAGAGTAAAAAATTAATTGCAAATGAACCCCCACTACCTACCTTCTCTCCCCACATCCCGACATATTTTCATCTGTGACCATTCATCTTTGTGTCAAGTTGTTACTTTTTTTAACTTGGGGTTGGAACCTGTCCAGGATTTGACCTCCCTTTTCCGTGAAAATAATATGATTTTATTTCTGAGAGGCTCCAAGTACATTTTGGAGATTTTCTCTTTTTTAAAATAAGATTAATACGATCAATGCTATCATACTGCACTCTTAGAATATCCTAGAAAAAGACAAAAATTACCTCCAACTGTCCTGCTGCAAGATAAAAATGATGAGGATGTGCTAACAAAGTTTTTAGGAGGTTTAAAGAAGATCTTAAAAATTATGTGCATCTTTAAGCAAGACAAGGTAAAAATAGTACTTTTATTTCATTTGTAAGTGGTTCCAGACATTGCAAGTTACGTTGTTGGTATGCTGTTATTTTCCTCAAAAGAGTCAGTTACTTCACTTGCAGTATTGAATTTTGGGATATTGTGGTTTGAGCCAAATAGCACACAGAGTCTAATGCTTAAATGACTCTCTTACTGTCTAGATTTGTTATGTCTTCATCTCTGAGATACTTCAGAATAAATTCTTTTAAGGATTTGTGTTTAACTAGTAGCAGGTTACTAAAGCATGCTTCAAAATTTTGCGGATTAAGCATTCACTTGGCTGTGGATGTACTTTCCACCTAATGGGTGTGAAATCAATGTTGACTTAGGTCTTCTCAGGAATGCTTTCCTTTATTCCGTTTTCCTTTGTTTTACCAATAGGTGAGCATCTTACACAGACATCAAGGACATCTAAGAAGAATGGAATTCATCCTCAGTCCTCAAGAGGTCTCTCTTATTTTATGAATTCTTTGTAGATATACGTCAGTTTGGAGTAGTGAACATTGGTTTAAATTAATGTATTTTCAGATTTTCTAGTTGTTCCTCAAAACCTCCCTTACTATCTGTTTACTGCTAAGATCCCTTTTTATTATTTTTTCTCTACCAAAATACCATGAACACCAATGGAAATCTAATAGCACAAGTCTGTTTTGATCCTCTATGTTACAGTCCTCTATGGAGGGTCTAAATATTCCGTTATTTATCCCTGCACTATCCTTTCCCTTCCCTCTCTCCTACCCCTCCACCAAAAGCTCTTGAGTAAGTTAAAATGAAGAAAAGTGTCTTTCTCTAACAATCACATTTCCATAAAATAGGCCACTCTTGCTATTCTGCTTTCACATCTTTCAAGGCCAGCACTGCCTTATACCTTGCAGGGCTAAATATCCTACTTGGAAATTCTAGTGTTTCTATCAAGGATGTATTTGATGTTTTTCTTAAAACACTAGCTACTGGAATCCAGACATAAGAATCTCAGCTTTCATTTTTTTTTAAATTATTTGCAAAATGCCATTGTTCTGAGAAAAGTCTTGAAAACGTGATTGCCATCTCAGAAACCAGAAAGCGGGAAAGAAAGGGTACTCGATCAAAAACTACTTATTTAAGCCGACTTGGGTCAAACCTCACGATACACGTACATTCAGGACACCTGACCTTGGCAATACTACAGCTCACTGCGGCAAGCAGCCATTAAAAGCAGAGGGTGATGAGAACCTTCGGTGAGAGAAGTGAGACCTAAGGCACCCTCTAGTTAACCATTACTGCCATCGCTGTAGAAAAGACTCTCAGATTTCCTGGTTTTGCTCATACATAATGGGTAGCACAATTACAGCATTCAGGGTAGAAGGAGTGTGTGGATGATCTGACGGATCAGTTTTGGACTATATTGTGACTTTTCCCATCTGCAGAGATGGCCCCCCTTCCACAGGAAGCTGCAAAAGGAGACTACACCACCTTCTCACCATCACCACCACAAATTTCATCTTCCTTTTGAATCTTATGAAGGATGCTCAAAAAGTTCAATGGGCTCAGCAAGGTATGGCAGAGTGTGATGAGGGACTAGAAACAGACTGAGTTTAGACTTGGAAATAGGGACTTTCAAGCTGGTGCAATTAAGGTGGAACTGTGAGGCTAGAAATACGGAATACATGGACCCTGGGCCAAACCACTGTCACCTTCTACTGCCTGTAATGAAAGAAAGCAGCACGGACTTCATGAAAAAACCTCAGATAATTCTTTGGCCTTCAAAAAAACTGATTCTACAGTAAATGTAATAGATATATAAAAGACAGCCACCTAATACAGACCAAATCCTGAATGTCAGGATTTTATCATGCATTCATGAAACAATTTTTCTTTTAATAATCAACTTTTCTTTATCATTTTACATTTTAAAGCATGGGGCCAATCCATGGAATTTTGCATTTGTAAATGAGATAAAGTAACACAGCAGCAAGAAAGGATGGACAGTGGAGACAGATTTAGTTGAGATTTGAGGTTTCTCCCTGCTGTTCCACAGGCTATCTATATGCCTTTGGGCATATCATTTTGTGCTTGATTCAGTTGCCTAAACAAAGGCATTTAATGTTATTTGTAAAGTCCAAGTGTACCCAGGTTATTCATACAAGGCTAGCAGATGTGACGCCACACACTTCTGGAGCAGCAGCTGGAGGATGGCACACTGTGTGAGAAAATGGCTAAAGCCCCCTTCCTGACCATATATATCTCAACCCCTCTCACCTGAGATGCAAATAATCTTCGTACTTACTCTTCGTGCTCTCACAGCAGTCTTGTACAATGAAATTTTTAAGCATTAGCAGGTTCTCAGAGTTGGGGGCTCCACAGGTATCAGCCCCCTCTGATGACTGGAGGAAACAACAGATTTGGTTGATCATTAGAAGAGGTAAGGGCCAGGGCAGAGGCAAGAAAGCAGAATCGTGAACCCATGTGTTCTGGACTGTCCTACAAACCCTTTCTGAACTAGCTACCCTGTTCACACAAGATTCACTGTCTCCTCTTTTTCCAGACATCTGGGGACAAAGGAAACTTACCGTACCCTACAGACTGGCAATCTGGATATCAGTCCTTCTGTTCAGGACTCTGGCTCCTCAAGTCACTTCTTGATCAAGTGTAGAAAAAAGCATATGTGAACTAACCAAGTTAGTAAACAGAACAGGAGCCACAGGGGTCCTCTTGAACCCCCGTCGTGGGGAAGTATTGGGAGGACTTAAGGGAGTTTTTGTGCTACTGGAAGGAGACAATTATCACAGGACATACTGTGGAGCCAAAAAACTCTCAGCAGTCCATGCAGGGCCTCCACTTCAAAAAAAAGTTTGCAATAGGACCCAAAAGAAAACATAAATTACATAAATTACATAAATTACATAAATCCTTCCCATACTACTAGCTAATATTTGTAGTCACATTTATTCCATAAAAGCCTGACTTCAAAATAAGACTTTAGAAGGTCTACAGATACCACTATTTTCCACTTCAGTAAGACAAGTCTACAGTTACTTGCAATGCTGTTTACTTAATATAGCATAATACCTTCAATTTGTACTAAAAAGTTAACTTTGGAAATTCACTGTTATGTGATAGCAGAAATGTGCTTTTTAATGGACTGAAAATTTTGATGACCTATGAAGAGTTGACATACACATGTAATGCTGTACCAGGTGTTGAAATAAAAATGTTTAAACACGAAGTGCTTTTTACAAATATATTTCATTACAAAAAAAAAAAAAAATTGAAAGAATCAGGATATTCATGAGATACTCCTTTTCTGTTCAGAAAAATAAATCAGCTCATCACAATTGGGAAACAAGCTTTTCTTTGCTTCCATCATAGCCATGACCTTAACTGCTCTAAAATTCTTTGTAACAATTAGTCTGGTTTAGAACATTATTTTTGCTGAGGGCTGTCTAGTACATTTCTTTCCTCACATGCTATATATTCACCAACATGTGCAATGCAGTACTAGAAGGTGACATTTGGAATTTATCAACATGTACCGTGTAGGACAATTTTGATAATGTCCCAATAAGCTGCCACTGACTAAACAGCAGTCAAAAATCCATTTGGTTCCATTAATCTCTGAAAGTAAACCATTAAAACTGATCCTCTTCCTTGATGGACAATAAAGTAAATACAAACCTCACAATAAGAAGTTAATGATCTGTCCCTAACAAGGCTGTAACTTTGACGTACTCAAGCACCTACTCTCTCAGTCTAGAAACATGATCCAGTACGTCACCAAATACATGCACTGAGCTGGAAATTGTCCATTTGTTACCCTTTTTGCCGTGCTATATTCAGCTTGTCACAGTTGGGTATGGTTATCACTCTCAACAGTGATTTTTATTCCATTTAAGCTCCAAGCCAGGATCTACAGCCAAACAAAGCCTTTTTTGGATTAGAAAATTATGTGACCCCACATATCCAATGAATCAGATATGCCCTTCACATTAACTTTAATAGAATTAAACTAACAAGAAGAAAAATAAAGTAATGGCAAAAATTAATTGAATTTTCACAGTAGTTATTTACAAACTACATCCGTCCTCACTTTAATCTTGGGTTTAGTCTCCAATCCTGTTCCAGCTGCAACTGATTGCCAACTGACACGTCTTTTCAAGTCTGCCACACAAAATGTTCCAGACCTTAAAAGTACAATAACCACACATAACCCCTCCATTCCCAAAGCACCATGCTCCCCATCTACAATTTTAACTTAAAAATTTGAAGTTTTATCACCAAGTATGACATAGCTCCACTTGGCAGAGTTGTGGATGTAGAAAAGGCAAATTGCCAGTCAGGAAGCTGGGCAAGAGCCATTCTGCACTTAGCACATGACTTAAGACGGCCAACGGTTAGCTTAATGCTGCCCAAGCTGAAATGGCCTTCCAGGGGCTGTTCTATCTGACAGCTTTGCTCTTTCCATGCTCCCTCCTGCTACGCCACTTCTTAAGCCTTTACGTGGAAATGGGTTGCCTAGAGCTGGTGGTGCTGCCTTTCTGGCATTTAGGCATTTCTTTAAAACAGTAGCATCCTAAAGGGCTGTTTAGAGCAGGTTTCCAGCAATAACTACATTTTCAATTTTTTTTTTTTTTTAAATTTCAGTTAGAATCAATGTCAGAATTCCTGCTGCTGTTAACAACACTGCAGTCCCAACAAGGGGAGAGACTTTTTCTGCCCTAGAAATACCACAGTTTGTGCATATTTCTAGTTTTTTTCTGTTCTCTGAAATTATATAGAAAAGTATCTGATCAATAGATCAGATCAGTAAAGCAATAGATCAGTATACTGCTTTATCATTTTTCATTTAACTTCCTCAGATAGTTAATGATTTAAATACTTTCCTTCCAATTTTTTCTGCTCCTATTTTCTGCTGGAATTTTGTACTTTTGTCCAAGTTTTCAGTAACCTGGCAAGCTTTCGTAACTTGTTTAGCAACCTGTTTTCATTCCACTCACACATTAAACCTCGTCTTACCACACCACATCCTGTTTGCAAAGGACACTGAGGCTTGCTGCACTTCCTCAGTGCTGGTTCCTGCTACTGCCAACACGAGAGAAGAAATGTCTTTGGAGTGCCTAAACCAGCTTGTCCTGTTCTGGCCTACAACAAGGGGAAAGTATCCACCAAACTGTAGAGGGATACACAATTCTGTTACTACACCTTGAATCACCAATAAAAGGTAGGAAAGGGGTCAGTGTGGCTCATATCACATATATGCCAATTTTATCTGACCTAAAATGTGAATGACACCTGTCTACATGCCCTTTCTACAGCATGAACAAAGCCACAAACACACAACGTTGCTAGACCACCAAGGGCTACCAGAAACTTCCCGTATTTAACACCAGAGTACTCACAGTCAAAGTGTCCTCCTATTCTTCCTGTGAACCACAATGAATCAGGCTAAACCTTTAGGGTGCCCTCCAGATGATGGTCTGAGCATCTGTCCTAGGGTAGATTATTAAAACTGCAAACTGCTCGCCTACAAGAGGACTTCTTGATGATGCTCAATTCCCTCCTTCTACTGAACCACAGGGAGAAGTTTCAGACAGTGTACCTGTTTCTAGCTGTCTTGGTCAAAAGGGATGACAGCTTTTCAGATGTGACTTGCCAAATATCTACTGATGGTCAAACTCACATTCCCTTTGCAATTTTTATCAGTGGCATTTATTAGGTAAGATCGCTACTACCTCTTAATTCAATCCATTGACCCCTATATGAAAACAGACATCAATTTTTACGTCAACTTAAAGCAAAATAACTGTTCAACGTATTTGTATTCACCTAATATACACAACACTCAACCATACCATACAATAAAAGTTCTATGTTTAACAGTCTCACTTAAGTGGGAATAATTTCAGTGTAATAGCACACATGTCCACTACTTTACATTAGAATTCAGTCAGTAAATTCTGGAGCTTAGTTTTATTAGGAATTGGTTTGCTTGGTTTTCCATGGAAAAGTTTTGGCCAAATCAAGAAATGAACCTTTGCAATCCAAATTTTTATGCTACTTTACACTGAGAAATAGCACAGACATTTCTACAGGAAGGGCTGTTGAAATCTTATATTGCCCTGTAATTAAGAGAAAAAAGGAAAAGGAAAGCTTAGAAAATGTAACAATACAATGGTGCTCAGAAAAGTCCTTCAATCTGCTATCTGAGATGCGAAAGAGGGGAACCTTTGTAAAAGTTCAGTTTTCCACAAACAGATAACATTATCTTTTTGTGATAATCAGAACAATTATATACAGGAGGCTAACAAGTCTTCTCTCCTACCAGAAGAGGACGTTCTACCTTTATCTGAGTACTTGCTCTGTGGGAGAAGCCAGTCGTGTGAGAAACCACACAGGATGATGCACACGTCCAGGACCACAGGAGGGTGTTTGAGTACGTTTCCTCTCCCTTGAATGTTAGGTTGGGAAATGCCAGGATAGGCCTTCCCATTTTCTCTTGCCCCAAATCCAGATCCCTTCCAAATAATCAGCTTTTCCTTGGAGCCCTATCCACATCCTTGAAAAACTTTATGCAGACATGATCCTTATCGAAGTAAGGGTCCTGAGGTGGTCCCTTCTTGATATAAGCAACTGCTCCTCTGTTGAGAGGCAGCAGATTAAGGGGAAAAGAGTAAAAGGAAATACATTACACTAGTACAATGAATACTGACTTATCACAAAATAAATATTCCCCATATGTATATTTATGTGTGTGTGTGTATATATATGTATGTATGTTAATAGCATATGTCACATAAGTTTACACTTGGGGATTATTTTTCCTCCTACTCAGTATTTTGCTGCAATTTTCCTCAGAGACCAGCCACTTAATATTTTGGATTATGAAGTCTGTTGTAGCTACAGCTACATTACAGATAGGACAAAGACACACATTTTATGTAAATTGAGAGCTAAATCTGAACTTTCTGAAAGTTTGAGATATTAGTATATATGGGCTTTTTTTTGTAAAGGCTTTATTATTCCAAGATCAGGGCCAGCTGCAAAGACTGGATTCACATCCAAAAACATATATTAAAATGCATACTCTTCTTGGTAGAACGAAGTTTTAAAACCTGTCAGCTGAGAACAACACTCTTTTTGTGTGCTGCCTCACAATTCAGTTACAGATCGACCCTATTGTTTTTTGGGTAATTTAAATGTGATTGTTGGCAAAGCAGAAAGGGGAGGGGGAGACACATAGGGAGGCGCACAGTGAGAAAGAAGAAAGCATTTCTGATTATACAATATATCCCTGACATGTTGTTACACACAAACCCAATATTTAGCATTTAAAAAAGAAGAAGAAGAAAAAAAGAAAAACAATAAAAGAAACAGCAGCTGTTTCTATGTGATGTCAGAGAACAGGTGTGATACAAATCTCCATACCAGCGCAATCATATTGATCTCCTGATGATGCACGCATGAAGCACATGTGCAAACGCTATCGACCCATCCGGCATCCCATTTCCAGGAATACGGCCTGAAAATGCCTCTCTATAATTGAAAACATTATCAGGATAAACACCGTATTGGCCAATTAGTAAAAAACACACACAAACTGAGTAAGGGAAGGTGAGCCTGCCCCCGCAGCACGCCCCGGTACCGCGGCCCTGCACTGCCTCCTCGCTGGGCAGCAGCCGCCTGCGCTGCCGCTCTGCCGACGGGACCCCCCCGGACCCCCCCCGCC
>VYZM01016397.1:103797-116542 GCA_013398915.1 Dromas ardeola | reverse complement strand
CACGGCCCTCTGGGGTGTCAGCCACCCCTCCCAGTTTGGCATCATCAGCAAACTTGCTGAGGATGCACTCTGTCCCATCATCCAGGTCATTAATGAATATATTGAACAAAATTGGACCAAGTATTGACCCCTGGGGGACATCACTGGTTACAGGCCTCCAACTAGACTCTGTGCCGCTGATCACAACCCTCTGAGTTCTGTCACACAGCCAGCTCTCAATCCACCTCGCTGTCACCTCATCTAGCCCATACTTTCTCAGCTTCCTAATGAGGATGTTATGGGAGAAGGTGTCAAAAGCCTTGCTAAAGTCAAGGTAGATGACATCTACGGCTCTCCCCTCATCCAGCCAACCAGTTATAACATCACAGAAAGCTATCAGATTGGTCAAGCATGATTTACCCTTGGTAAATCCATGTTGACCACTTCCAATAACTTCCTGTTCCTCAACGTGCTTGCATACGACATCCAGAATGAGTCGCTCCATTACCTTCCCAGGGACAGCATGGGCAGCAAAAATTGCCAGCACCAGCACCTTCTGAAGAACAGGACAGGGGATGCAATGTGATGCAATATGAGTGTGCCAGCAACAACACTGTGCTCTTGTACACCGCCTTTTCTGGCAAAATTTGGGGGTTCTCTCCTTCATGTTGCATCAAAGGAGTTGCAGAACCTCAGGAAAAATGCTGGCCAGAGCATTCAGCCTGCCTGGAGCCTGATTCTGCTTTTTCCCTGGGGAAATGACTGGGTGAACCGAACTGGGATGCAGACACCTACCCAGCAGCCCTGGACATGGAACGATGTCATGTCATGGCAAGACAAAGATGAGTACCAGAATGTGCATGGTGTGATAGTCCCGGTGGAAAAGCAAACCGCTGCAGTAGAGGAGCTCCATCCTCAGCTCATTTCCTACAAATCCCCAGCCAGCCTGCACGGACAGACATAAAAGGTCATTGGAACAATCCTACTGCTGCCTGAAATTCAATTCCAGCTACGTATCTTGCTTCAGGTAGTGTTATTTGTCGGCGTAGTTTAAGAGAAAAGGCTCCTGATGGCATCTGATACTGCCAAGATGCAAAGCATGGGGTGCAAGAGCACGGGTAGGGAAAATGTTAAGGAAGGCTCACAGCACTTGGCTTATTTGTTAAGGGCTGTAAAGCAAAGACAGCTCTGGTCTCTCTAATCTCTATTAGATTAGATATTAGGAAGAAATTTTTCACTACGAGGGTGGTGAGACACTGGCTCAGGTTGCCCAGGGAAGATGTTGAAGCCCCATCCCTGGAGGTGTTCAAGGCCAGGCTGGATGGGGCTTTGAGCAACCTGGTGTAGTGGGAGGTGTCCCTGCCCAGGGCAGGGGGGTTGGAACTAGATGATCTTTAAGGTCCCTTCCAACCTAAACCATTCTATGATTCTATGATTCTCTCCTAACTGGAGAAGTGCTTTTGAGCATCTGGGAAAGCTGGCAAAGAAAAATTAGATTGAACTGACAGTATTAAAGAAATCTCAGGAGCATTGATGTCTTGCCCATTTCTGAATAACTTAAACAAGAACTGATACAAACTTTCCATGAAGCGATAGCTGAGTTTAAATTTTTTTAATAAAACTTAACTTTTCTTTGTTCTGCCATCTGAGACGAGGAAAAGCCTTTTGGTTACGGGCTCCACCAGAGATCAGCCAGAAGCAAAGAGCATTGAGCTGTATTAATTTCAGGAGCTGAAACTAAAGCATGGGACAGTGTCTTCTCCTTCAGGGAAATACATCTACCTGGAAAGACTTTCCAGGAACACAACCTCGGGTCTGGCGTTCCCAGGCACCCATTGGGAAACTAAAGGAACCACCACCATCCTGCTCTGCCTTCCCTGTCAAGGCACCTCTACCCATACGATGAGCAGATCGCAGGGACAGGATCTTCTTAAACTACTTCTAATTTGACTGTAATCAAGTGGAAAATGGAACAAGCTATTCTGCAATGATGAGATGTTTAAATGCATTTTCAGCTGAATGCCGCCTAAAGGACAGACCAGTGTCTTTGCGTTCTGGTTTTCTGTTCAAGACTAGGATCGCTGGCATGATTTTTACACGTTTACAGTAAATTGGCTTTGGATGACAAAGACTAGCAAATAAAATTGATAGAGAAAAAAGAGTTTATCTTTACCCAAGAGGTTTTTGGTTTGGGTGTTGTTTTTTTAAAATGCTATGAAGTTTTCAGCTCACCCTCACATACTTCATTAAAACAATTATTTATTCCAATGGCGTGTTCTGGTTTTGCTGGTTATATAAATAAATGCATAACCACTTAACTTTCCTGAAATACTGAGATTATAGCGAAACATTTGTTACAATGTGAAAATTGCCAGAAGGGATAGGGCAGAGGTTTTCAAAACAAACAGTTTCAAAGTTAATTCGTGTATGAAAGTTAATTCTCCTGGCAATTCCATTTGCTATAAAACATGTTGTTCATTATTCTTTAATATGTTTTCTTATGTTTAGGTTTATTAATTCATTAAATCACTGCTAAGATCTCCGAGAACTAGATGTAAAACAGAGAATATCCTCTAAATTTAGTGAAACTGGACTAAGGAAATGAATTTATAATGTTTGGAAGTCTTGCACAATAGCAAAGAAATTGTATGAAATAATACCTCTCTATATGCCACAAAAAGCTTTTTGAGGTTGTCTAGTAGGAGAGATCATCTTATTATGATTTTTTATATTATTTGCATTTAGGCTTTGACAAGCACTTTATTTCAGGCCAATTAATAATTTATTTTATAAAATACCCAAGCCTTCTACATCTGTGTCCCCATAAATTCAAGAAAATCTGACAGGACCCAAGACTTACAAGTGAAAGTCAATCATTAACGTTCTCAGAAACTTTTTGCACAACGTTTGACAAGCCTTTTTTTTTTTTTTTTTTTTTTAGTGCTGTATAAAATTGAGGCAAGACCACTTTCTTTACAGTAATATTTGTGAACTGATCCACATGTGGCATATAAAAGATGCTACAGAAGGTCTCACTATGAGTCCTTCCTTCCATTCTACACTTGACGGGACTCCACCCCAAACACACACTTTGGTTATATTACTGAATGTGATGAAGACACAGTCCAACCCTTGAGTTTTAAAGGCTTTAACTTTTGAAAAAGAGCCCCTTAATATTGCATAGTAGCTTTGAATCTCCCTAAAAGATTCAAAGATTTTGTTCCTGCTGTCTTTTACTGCTTTTAACTCTTTCTAACTAAGGACATTTAAGGACATGGTTGGGTCCCTCATCGCTCCGGTGAGGAACTGTTACCACAATCAGACCTAGACCAGCTTCCAGACCCTTTGGACAATGCCGCAATGACCAACAGTTTCCCTTTAACAAAGCATTGCAAGTGTTGGAAGCAATTTAAGAAGTTAATGCAAAACCAAAGCAGTATGCAATATAGCAAAAGGATTAACCACCTGCTTAATGTTAATTAACCTCAGGAGGACTCCTTGTATACTTAAGAGTTTGTTATGTGCTTCAGCACTTTGCAGCATCAAGATGCAAAGCTGGCATTGGATTCCTTTCCATGGTTTGCCATGTACACGAGCTTTTGAGTGAGTTTTGTCTGCAGAACACCTACCCCAGCTTTAGCCACTGGACCTGGGTCTCCAGCAGAGCTCCTGCCATCCTCATCCCACCAAAGGGGTCATAACCAGCATGGATATCTCCCTGTGATGCAGCACATGAGCTCTGCAACTTTGCTAACCTGGAGACAACAATGAACCCTGTGATGCATTTTTTTTTTTAAGGAAAAATAACTTTCCAAAACTTCTAGGAAAAGAGCAAAATAGGATTGGAGAGGACAGAAGGATGGTCCAGCTGCTAAGACAGGACAGAGGTAGCATTGACTGCACTTACATGTGACTTTCCACCCAAGAGTTGGTTGGCGCACCACAGAGACAGGTAGGTGGTAGAGAGGGGAGGGCAAAGAAAATTATGGACCTGATTCCTGGAAAAAATGTTAGAACAAATCATTTGGCAATTGTTAAGTATCAAAATGATAATTAGGTGATACATACCCAGCAAACACTGCCAAGAATAACTTGCACGGACCAATCTAATTTTGTTCTGTGACAAGATAACCAACCTAGCAGACAAGGAGAAAGAGGCACGTGCGATTTATCTTGAGTACAACTCTGGCCAGTGTCCCACATGATACCTTCACAAGCAACTGAAGGAAAAACGGTCTAGATGAAGTCACAGGAAAATTAGGCACTGACCCAACGGTCCCTTGAGCGCACCTAGAAACATTGGACCTCTGGAATATGAAATTACCCTCACCCTTTCAAATCTGGCATTTAATGTCCAGGGCACGGTAAAGTTAATAAAAGCAGCGTTAAAAATTTCCTGGCTTGTGGCATTTTAATTCAAGCTATTTGAATTCCCTAACCTCTATGGCTCCCTGTGTAAGGCAGGTTTTGTTCATTTTCCCCACAAAAATATGGTTTTGGGAAGACAGGTTGAACATGGTAGAGAGTGCACCTTGCACACATCAAAATAGCAAGAATTCAGGGTTTACTGCTGTACGGTGCTTAGTTTTTGTTTATTTTAGACATGTCACATTACTTAAAAAAAAAAAATCTTTTGACGTCATTTCAATCTTTTTCACTCCTCAGGTTAAAAAATAAAACCAAAAAGAAAAAAAACAACAGCCTTCTACTACCTACTTTTCAACTTCTCCACGTAACACCAATGCACAGCTGAAGCTCAGAGAAGCTCCTACAAGGAAACAGGGGAACACTTGGGTTTACATGGATTTTTGGGAGCAGAACAAGGATGTGACACGCAGATGCTGCTGGAGGAGGTCATAACTCACAACTGCAAAGCAGGGACATGGCTTACGCCTCCACTTGCCACTCCTTGCTGTTCTTCAGTGGCTGTGGGACGACACTGTCAACCCCCAGAACTTCCATACTCCAAGTAATCCTGGTGGTCTTCCTTGTGACACAGCTTAGGGTGCTCCCGGTTAAGGCTAAAGAACATTTGAGTTTTGCTAAGCGCGACCTCTCGTTTCTGCCAACTATTTCCAATAGGGAAAAAAAAAAGTATACAGAGTTTGAACCAGAGTCGTCTGACACTCAGGAATCCCAGGCAAACCAAATTCCCCACAAAAACTGCCCCTAGGATTCCTCCCCAAAGTGCTGCAAACGGAGCCTGTGGATCTCTCTAATTAGGCTCGTCAGCAAGGGCAACCACCGCATAGCCCCATGATGGGCTGTAAGTCCATCTATCATCGCGTCAGCTCAGGGCCCAGAGAAGCACCTTCAAGTAATTAATCTTTCCCAGCTTAGGGAGCGCATTGGGATCAAGCATGGAGGAAAAGCAGCCAAGATGGAGAGACTGGTATTAGGACAGAATACACCCTTTTGGTAGTATCCATTTTACTAAAAAAAAAAAAAAAAAAAAAGACAAAACCAACAAAACTTGAGCCCCCTTTTCTTTGCTGTCTTTTGTGAAATTAAAGATTTCAAAAATGAAGTCCCCAGCAGTTTTTTTTTTTCCCCATCCCACTGTAGGACCACTTGCTGTGACAAGCTTCCACCTCCTTGGGTGAGCTGGGGCTGCAGAAACGTGCTTGTTCTTTGGTGTGACTTCGATACCAATTTATTACCAAAAGGCTATTAAGCAGTGCCATTCCCATCACCTTTATTGCTGCAGAATCTCAGGGGGTTCTTCTGGATGCCTGAATATTATCGCTGAACCACACGCTACTGTCGGACAGTAGCTATCTGCAGGGATGCTGGTACCTGTTTTTATTCATTTATTAGATATAAAAAGGAGAGTTTTGGAGCACATGCAGAACATGTCTGCCTCCCTTGCGAGCAGACATACATATGCTGGCAGGAAGGCCATGCTCTTTTGTTCCAGGCATACCATAATCTAATACAATGGGTAGTTTTTCTTAGCAAGCCAGTCATCCATCTTTCAGAAGCAGGAGGCAGATGATTAGTGTTGCATTACCCTCTCCTGACAATTAATGGCAATATTTGGGGATACTACAACAAAAGAGACTCGGCATGGGTTACTCAGTCTCGCATGGTGAAGGGCCACGGGGAGCCACACAGGTTCAGGTGTAGCATCTCCGATTGAGACACACAAAAAGGAGAAAATTTTCCGCAAGTTGCCATTGGCCAACGCAATCAGGTTCCTTCTCTTGCAATCCTTTCCACAGGGACACCTAGCCAAGGAATCAACTTGGTATTTAGCATGTCCGCAACCAGTTTTGGCTTGCGGGAAAAAAACAACCCTGGAGGACCTTGGAGATGTGTCCTTCTCAGTGCCACATGAGATGACGTGTGCATGCATGGAAGGGAAGCCAACACTCAACTCCAAGACATAAGCCAACATGTTAACAGGCTCTGGCCGAGCAGCTGACTGATCGTGGCTGTCTTGAGAAAGCTGATGTTTCTACATCAGCTGCTTTTTGCAATCCACTGAGAGCAGCTTCAGCATCACATCAGTAACCGCCAAATGATGGGCAAGCTGGGCACAATGAGGTATCTCTTCAAATATTTAGAGATTGCAAGTGTCTTGAATTATTCTGTGTATTTGCATTAAAAATAGTGGTCCTTTCATACAGCACAATAAGTATTCATGTTTTTTTTAACCTAAACTGCAATGCACTGAGTTTCATCATTCATCTAACCCATATTTCAATTTTCTTTTCTTATGGTTCTTTCATTGTGCCCAAGTATCCCATTCTTCCTTGCTTTTATGTCTTTAATTTTGCCTTGCAGAATAGCCTAAAAATCACTATTTACAACTTAACAGACAACTCGCACTTTCTTCAATACCTTCTCCCTGTTCAAAGAAAAAAAAAAAATCATAATTACATCCAAACTCGTAAGAAAACAGAAAACTAAGAGAAACGTCTATGCTTCTTTTATATTTCCATCCAGGGGGAACAGCTATTTGCAAAACAAAGAAACGTTTCCCGAAGAACAGCCCTCAGACCTTGAAAACTCAAGTCAGCCTGCCTTAATAAACAGCCCTGCCAAAACCAAAGGCAATTGAAGAGAGGGGTGATGTTCTTCACCAGTGCAAAGCGATAATGCAGCCCTTTGCCATGTTGCAAGATCCCCAAGACTTGTGCAGAGGTCAGAACCCCCAGTTGTGTCTACACCGTAGCCACTGCAACCTCACCCTGCAATGCAAGCCAGACCCAGGGCCAAAATTAAATGCAAGATTATGCTCCAGCTAACAAGGCTTGCTGAAAGCCAGAGTAGGTTAACCCACATCAGGCCCTACACTAACCACCCATCTGGATCGAGATCTGATGCACATCTTGGCAGCTGGAGATATGGTCTTATCTGCCCGTGCCCGTGTAGGCTGGCCTCTGGAACAGCAGCTGGCCAGTGGTCAGGATGAGACCTACTTTCTATCTCCAGCATGAGCCAGCCCTGTCTCAATAGGTCCAACCATCGCGTTACCCACCATTCTTCTGGCAACAGATGCCTCCTACAACTTGCTGGTGTCAAGAAGGGGACACCATAGAGTCAACACCCAAAAGCAGGAGGTTATAATCATTAGCCATGCTCCACATTATGACAGATACATTATGAACTAGCTTGCATGAAGCGCAGCTTTGACTTGCACATTTGGGACCATTTCAGACACAGAGGTTGACACCAGGATGGTTTTCTCTTTCTACGTTAGGGTTTCTAGAGTCTTTTGGGGAAATGGGGAAACAGGTAAGGAAAGCACATCTGGTCTTCGCTTAAAAACGTGCCACAAAAATAGAATCCACAGCCATTCGCAAGATGCTGTTTACGGTTTGAGCGCTCCTGAGGAAGTTTTTGACCCTGTTGCGACATCCGAGCACACTTCCCAGATTCAAGCAACCTCCACAGCAGTTTTGTTACCCTCTGTGGATGCACAGCCCACTGCCTTTTGCACATCTTCCCATCTACTCCCATCATCAGTGCACCTATAGACAACCACAGGACACCCATTTAGACAAACTTCTTGTAAAGATGCTGAAAAGATGAGGAAAGACATAAGCAGGTCTAGAAAATATTCTGCATTTCTTCCCCTAGTCACCAAAAATACCTCCGAACTCCTCATTAGCGCTTCTCTTCCACATTGCAGCCTCAAGACCTGAGCACAGTAAGATGTGGTGCCTCATCATACAAACAGAATTCCACAAAAGTTTGGTTTTTCACCTTTGAAAATCACTATCAGAAATTACCTCTGGAGAGAGTGTGATACTTATACATCAGCCACACCGAACATGAGCAAGTAAAACTTCAGTGCTCAGGGACTCAGGTAGAACAAATGACAGCAAGGGATCAATACTTTACCGAGAGGTTGATAGCCTTGTCTCGAAGGGCCTCCAAACGGATTCCTACTCCCAAAGCCACTACCATCGATGGATCCATAAGACATTTTCTAGATAGCAATGGATACAGTATTATACTTCAAACCTAAGAAAACAGAGAAAAAGACCAATACAACACTGTTAAAAGTCAGTTAAACCCCAGTATTCCAAGAAAAAAAAAAAAAAAGAAAATAAAAAGGCAAATGAAAAAATACAGGACTATCTCCAAACTTCAGGGTGCCCACCTGTGAAAAATAAAAGCACTAAAATCCAGGTCTCCTGGACTACAGCTGATCTTGGGGGCAAACAAGTCATTTGTCCTCCCTGTGCCTTATTTTCTCCAGTGATAAAGGGCAACCATTTATCTGTTTCAGCCACAGCAAGACTTTTAATTCCTCGCTGTTCACAAAGTGCTTTGAGATCCTGAGCTGGTAGGCAAAGACTAGGCACTCGATCAAAAAAAGGTAATGCTGTCTTCTGGAACATTACCACTCCGCAGCTGGCTAGCAGTCTATCCATCATACTGCAGTCTTGATGAGCTCTCAAAAGAGACAGTTTACTGCTATATTATAAGCTCCTGGGCCTCTAGTATAAATATTGGAGCCAGGGTTATTTTTCTTTGCTGGTTTAAAAAAAAAAAAAAAAGCTGCAAGGCCTCAGGTAGTAGAAGCAGAACGAAATCAATGCAGCACTGTCAAAGAAAGACTACTTCTTCCCCCTTCCCACCTCCTCATCCACAGGCATTGTCTCACAATGGGCCCCAGATACCCTCCAGCACGTCAGCAGGGTTCCAGGACTTTGATATTAAAAATAGTTCAACTCTAAGGCATGGAGATGATGACGGCACAAGAAGAGAAGAAATAAAGGTGATGCATCAGTTGGGGCAAGATACAGGACCAAACCCTGCTGCTGGTTCCTTACACCAAGACTACGAAAAAATGCCCCAAACAGGGAAAATCTGGAGACTGAGGATAGAGACTTATTCCCCGAAAAAGGTAGAAGACAATGTTGCCTACTGGGTAGCCCTTCATCAAACACTGAGGCAGCAGTATAGCAGCATGGGAGAGTCCACTGGAGAGGACGTGCTGGTGTGAGATGACTGGGAATACCACCTGCCCTCCGTATAGGGAGCTGCTCTGTCTTATAAAGGTCACTAGTTAAATGATGGACAACCAAAAAAACTGGGCTAACAAACCACCCTCTCCAACGAGCATGTACAATCCCTTCAGTGCAATGGCAGGATCATAGAATGGTTTGGGTTGTAAGGGACCTTTAAAGGTCATCTAGTTCAACATCCCTGCAATGAGCAGAGACATCTTCAACTAGATCAGGTTACTCAGAGCCCCGTCCAACCTGACCTGGAATGTTTCCAGGGATGGGGCATCAACCACCTCTCTGGGCAACCTGGGCCAGGGTTTCACCACCCTCACTGTAAAAAAATTTGTTCCTTATGTCTAGTCTGAATCTCCCCTCTTTTAGTTTAAAATCATTACCCCTTGTCCTGTCACAACAGGTCCTGCTAAAAAGTTTGTCCCCATCTTTCTTATAAGCCTCCTTTAAGTACTGAAAGGCCACAATAAGGTGTCCCCAGAAACTTCTCTTCTCCAGGCTGAACAATCCCAATGTCCTCAGCCTGTCCCCATAGCAGAAGGGCTCCAGCCCTCTTGTGACCTCCCCTGGACCCACTCCAACAGATCTATCTCTTTCTTGTACTGAGAAAGTTGTTGATATGTAAGGCTGGATGACATGAGATGCAACGCTCCATTCAGGGATTGGATACTCAAGTTGTGCATGGCCTGGACCTCCCACTTTCCCTCTGATGTGCAAAAAGCTAGGAATGGCCTTCAGTTTGTAAGAGCTTCTTGATACATGGCCACATGCCGCATGATGTCCTGATGTATGCATTGATAGATGCCTCAGCAGAAGGCTGAAGTTGCTTTTGGGGTGCACTGACACTCCAGTCTACTTGAAACTATTCCTTTGGTTTGTCTTCCGTGGAGATCAAAGCACCAGAAATTCCCAGTTCTGGACTGTACTGGGAACAGTCTAATCGTCTCAAGTACCTCTTGTACTATTTTTCTTTCAAAGTTTCAAAACCAAGCAAAAGATTACTGCTGAGATTTGCCAGACAGAAACTCTAGGACTAAAGGAAATCACTCACCGTCCTCCCTTAATTGGGTCAGACACGTAAAAGAGGATGAAAGTGCAACTGCCTTGAGAGGGCAAGGGATGGGAGATAAAGCCATTAAAAGTTGAGAAAATCCAGAGTACAGCTTTCCCACCCAGCCTCAGAGTACCATGTACACACATAATTGACATCCGACGCTGCAGGTGCCCCTAGGCCATAAATCCTTCATTTTTGGAAAACAGCCTTCAGTCCAAACCTATGGCAGCCAACCTGCAATAACCCAAGCAGCCAGAGAGAGGATGAGTGCCTGGATTTTTGTGTGCATCGAGGACACAGGAAATGAAGTGAACAAGATGGAAAGTTAAAAGAAGCCATCTGCAAACCAAGGATTTCCAAGACACTCAACAACACAACAATTGATCATGTCAAGCATGAAAAAGTGTGAGCACCACAAATATATAATCTATGATGTCTTGATGGAAGTTCTTCGCAACCACTAAACACTACAAGAAACAGATGAAGATTCACTTGGGGAGTCTGAAATGGATTGGGAACAAATCTCGCCTCCCCCAGGTCTCAGGTTAGCCCACAACTACCACAGAAACACTATCTCCACTGCAAAATCCAACCCAAGATCTAGCAAGACCCTTACCTGGGAAAATAAGGAGACGTAAAGGACAGTTACAGGAAAATTTCTGGGTAGGGATAATGCATTATCTTATTTTCTTTATCTCCCAGCGTGGATACAGATTAAGATTGCGGGAAGCAGGGAAGTAGGGCAATGAAAAAGCTTGAAAACTGCCTCTGTAGAGAGGTCGATCCTCACCCATCCTTTCTTTTTAGAGATAAGCAAGTGGAAGCATTTTCTGCCACGACTTCCCAAGGCCACAGAAAACAAATATGGAGTGAAAGTCTACACCATGTTGTAAAATGACTTGATTACAACTGGGCAAGTGTTTCTTTGGCAAATAGTGAATGCATCTATTTTTTCCCCAACAGAGTGATGTGAAAGAGGAAAGGGAGGGAAGGCTTTTAGAGCCCTCCAAATGTTTCATGTTGATTTATCAATTTCAAAGCACGCTTCCATTTTAAAAATTTTTTCTCCCTGTAAGGGAGAAAAAAAAAATAAAAGAACAAACTGAAAATGAAATATTTTTGTTGTTTAAATAACCATTTTAGAAACAACAACCTCCCACCCCATCCTACAAAGCCATTGAAATATCCCTTATTCACACAGCTCCAGAACCATGCTCCTACCCCACAGTAATGTATTTACAGGAAAATTTAAGATCAGGCCTAAATACCTTTAATTTGATTGTCAATCAAAGCATTTCCCTCCCCATTCCCATGGTACCTCCCAAGTCTTTTGTCTAATGCTCCTCAGGGACACTTGTCCTATTTACTGTGAAGGCAGTTTGTACAAATTGCAACAAGCATTGCCTAACATAGTAGATAAGCGGGGGGGGGAGGGGGAAAGAAGGAAAAAAAAAAGGAAAAAGAAAAACATTTTAGCACAGCCTTATCCTCATCACCTAAAACACAAAGAACAACCATACCCAAGCCAAACTAAAAGGACATCCATCCTGCCAGAGGCCTGAATTTGTATTTTAATGACATGCAACTACTTCTTGCTTTGCATATCCTGTAGGAGCCAATCATGCAGTGAATATAACAGTAGGATGGCGAATCTCAAGAAAAGGGCTGGTCCATGTATCTTGGACTGGGAAAGATACTGGCGGGCAAAATCAAGCAGGCAAAATTATTTAAAGAGTTCCCCTGTGCACATCAGTCTCTACTTAGAGGGACATTCAGATGGCCAGCATAATTAGCAGTAAGAATGAAAGGTAAGATTTCAGCATGGAAGGAATAGGTTAGAGAGAACTTTAGGCAAGTTAGATGTTCTGAAGGTTGAGTTTGACTGAAAAAAACATCAGACTCCTGGAAAGAAATGGAAAAGGAGGACAGATGTGGACATATTGGAGAGAATCCAGAGAAGGGCCACGAAGGCGATTAAGGATGGGAGCATCTGATACATGAGGAGACACTGAGGCAGCTGGGACTGTTCAGCCTAGAGAAGAAAAGGCTCAGGGGGTTTATCAATGTTTATAAATATCTGACAGGAGGAAGTAAACACAATAGAGCCAGATGCTTCTCAATGGTGTTCAGTGGAGGACAAATGGCAATAGGGATGAATTGAAATATGGGAAAATCCATTTTAAAAGGAAAAAAAGAAGAAAACTGTTTCATTTGGGTGTTTTGCTTTTGTGGTTTT
>VYZM01016397.1:84223-103759 GCA_013398915.1 Dromas ardeola | reverse complement strand
TTTTATGTTGAGTGTGGTCAAACACCGGCACAGGTTTTGCAGAGAGGTTGTGGAGTCCCCATCCTTGGAGATATTCAAGCTCTGACTGAACATGGGCCTGAGCAACCAACTCTAGGTGACACTGCTCTGAGGAGGGGGTTTGGACTTCCATGATGACTTCCAGAGGTTCCTTCCCACCTCAGTGGTTCTGGGATTCTGCGATTTTCCTCCTATGATGCCTGAGGCAGCTTGAGAGCCATTCATGGCCTCCTTGGCAGACAGGAGGACCCTTACTGTGCTTATTTACTAAATGGGTAGAGAAAGGAAGAGTATGAAAATTACAAACCCATCAGCTTCACATCCATCTCCTGCAAAAACAATGGAAGAAATTCACTGGAAATATCTGACGGTAAAAGGCAAAGTAACAGCCAGCATGCGTCTGGCAACAAGTCATATCATACCAATGTTAACTCCTTTACGCCTTTATGCAATAAGTTAGCAGGGAGCGGAGCTAGCATAAAACCAGAAGATATTACAGCTTTATGCTATTAGGGGTTTCCTTGCATGGCAGAAGAAATGGATTGGAGGTGCAGGTGATTTTTTTTAATTAGAAAAATGCTCCCAGTGGACTGTTGTCATAAAGAAAGAAGAAACTGTGGGGTCAAGGCACAAGAACAAGAGGAAACGGCCTCAAGGGAGGTTTAGGATGGATATTATGAAAAATTTCTTCACCGAAAGGGTTATCAAACATTGGAACGGGCTGCCCAGGGAAGTGGTTGAATCTCCATCCCTGGAAGTATTTAAAAGATGGGTAGACATGGTGTTGAGGGACATGGTTTAGTGGTGGTTTTGGCAGTTTTAGGTTGATTGGTTGGACTCAATGATCTTGAAGGTACCTTCTGACCTATACAATTTTGATTCTATAAACTCTGCTTTCTTCATTCATATTTTGAGCCATGAGCTGGGTGATGGAACAGGGATTAGCCTCATTAAACGCTCTGATGACACCAAACAGAGAGGTTAGATGATAGCATCAGCATTCGGAACGATCCTAACAAACCAGAAGTAAGGTCTGACAAAGAAAATAAGATGCTACATAATTCAAGACAACTGCAGGGACCTGAATTTAGAAGCAGCAAACAAGTCCACAAACGGAGGATGGGGAACAACTTGCCAGTGCGCTGCAGAAAAGGATGGAGGGATGCTATAGGCTGCAAGCTGAACATGAATCCGTAATGACGTTTCCTGTAAAAGTGGCAGACATCATCATGGGATGTATAAATAGGATTACGATCTTCTAGACGGGTGAAGTAAACCTTTTGCTTGACCTCACACTGTGGAGTCCTCAGCTGTAGGCAACAAGCTGCAGCAAAGATTTTGCCAGAGACTGAAGAGAGTCTGGAGGGAACTTGGAGAATGACAACAGGTCAAGAAAACGTGACCTGCTAGGAAAGACTGATTAAATGGGGTTGCTTTGCCTATAGAAGGGAAGATTGATGGGAAAACTTGAGCCTTCAGTCCGTGCAAAGCTGCTGCAAAAAGAGTGGAAGGAAAACATTCTCTTCGTTTGCGTTGGCCAAGACAAGGGAATAGTTCTAAACCAAAGTAGGAAAAATGAAGCGAGAGATTGGGAGAGCATATAGGGAAGCATAGAGCACCTCTGGGAATAGGAAACATGGGTACAGTCTTCCTACATCTGGACGTGATAAGACTGGACAACGCTGGTCAGGGGCCAATACTTGGTCCAGTCCTGTTTAACACCTTCATTGATGACCTGGATGATGTGTATCCTTAGTAAGTTTGCTGATGACACCAAGCTCGGAGGAGCCATCCAGAGGGACCTAGACAAGCTGGAGAAATGCGCCAACATCACAGACCGGTTGAAGAGACCATCTAGGCCAACCTCCCCTGCTCAAAGCAGGATCAGCTAGAGCAGGCTGCCCAGGATTTTGTGCAGCTGGGTTTTAAATATCTCTGAGGATGGAGACTGCACAACATTTCTGGGAAACCTCTGACATTTGACATCCATAAACTGGAGTCCCTCCTTGGTATCTAACCAGCCACATCATCAAAGCACAGGTGGTGTCTGCTTATGGGATGGGAGGAAGGGGTCAAACAGGCAATTTGACCTATTGCAAAAGAGGTTGGAGACATAGGACTTCCAGACTCACAAACAACTGACAGTCGTGCATTTGCATGCATCCCAGGCTGAGCATTCACTCTTTTCAGGACAGGTCCATCACATCATAGGGAGGACCTCCAGAATCCTCATTAAAATGAGTTTCTCATTAGGAACTTGGCTGCAGATTCAGTAGGACCTTCTGGCGGGCTAACAGACAGCTGAAGCCAAGACCAGGCATCCAGGTGAATTCTTTGTCCTGAATTTCACAGTGAGCTGTTGGTGCTGCTGGGCTCCTCACCAGGATTTCTCCTGCCTGGTGAATGGCAGCTGTTTACTGTTCAGCTCTAGAAAAATAAAAACACAGAGTGTTTGGATAATAATTACCTGCCACTAATGAATGCAGGGGGTGGTGAGAGCAACAGCACTCCTGTACTCTGTTCCCAGCCCTACCACCACCTTGCTGAGGGAGAAGTGCCTTCACCTGGGGGCTTCAGAAGTGATTAACGATGACAACACCTCTATTTCTTTATGACCAACTAGAGATACATTTTTCCGAGGTTTTTTTACCCAGAAAAAAATCCTTGTACCAACCAGCCTGACCTTCTTCATAAAGAGAGAGCAGATCATTTCACACAAATCATCTTTATGCGTCAACCCCTTCAGCCTCTGGTCAGACCAGGTCACCTCTTTCCATAAGAGCCTCTTTGAGGCTCCAGTTAATGAAGGATCAGCCCCAGCCACTCCGTTAGGAGAGCTGCATCTTCTCACCTCCTGAACTTTGCTGTTTGATCTCTGTTGCCTCTTAACCTTCCTTCAGATGAACTAAACAGATTGACCCTCTTTCATTTCTCACTAGGAGACTTGTTTACCAGCACACAAATCACAAGAAGAAGGGAGAATACTCAATATTTATTTGCTTTCCATACAGCTGCATCGGTTTCCCTGCCTGTAAAATGGACAGACAGATACAGAGCCCTCCTTTTTGCAGGATTAACTTGATTAATATGGAAGTTTTTTGAAGCTGTGAGGTGAAAGGGCATATTTGCGAAGTGTGCTGGTTTTCCAAATCCCCTCTAACAGTTTGTTCCCCAGACTCGACTCTGTCACTCGTGTCACACACGTGCTGCTTTTTAACTTCTCTTCTCAGGGATTTTCTCAATTATTAAAAACAAAACTCAATAAACCTTTATGCTGTTCACCTGCAAAAATGCCCCTTTCCTCTTTCTCAGAGAGTCTGAATTTATGAACAAGCTCTGCTGTGGAATCATGTTTTTATTTATTTTTTTTTTTTAATCAATGGTTTTAACATTGAGTTGGTGTAATTGCACAAATCCCCAAGTGCTCGCTGAGCTCTGTAACGTGACTGTCAGAGGTCAATCAGAATAGCTGTAGGGGATGACTTTCTTCTTTTTCAAACTGTGCCTTTGAGGTAATTTATGCTCCTCTGGATCTTTTGTGATGTTTGTAATATTAACATCGTGTTCTCGGGTGGCTTTGAGCAGGCAAGGCGAGGAAGCAGGGCTCAGCAGCTGAAGAAGTGAGTGGCAGGAGAGCAGTACAGGAACGATGCTCTGCAGGCAAGCGGGGCCAGGGATGCAGCAATACACACGCTTCCTCCCACTTTGCTTTGCAATTAAGTTTTAATGATGATTGAAGGTCCTTGGAGGGTGAACTCATCTCTGTCCCCATGACCTGAGGAGCACACTGTCTAGCCTAGGCTGACATGGCACAAAATATGGCAACAACAACAACAACAACAAAAAATAACCAACCAAAAACCCCAGGACATTCTATCTATAATCAGAATTTGTACAAACTGAATTGGCTTCCAGAAACTTCTAGAGACACATATGTAGTACTTGACAGGCACAACGTCACTTATGACTGTAAACAACCTGATTCAACATACTGAAGCACGTTCTTGTCTATCCTCCTCCAGCTGAAGTGTACTACAGAGCGAAGCCAACGCCTACAGCCTTAAGGCACCGTGGAGTAGGTGCAAAGTAAAACCAGCATGGATTATGTCAGAAATGAGCTGCTTCTGCTATTCTGGAGATTTGCTAAGAAACAACGAGGAAAATTCTCTTTTTGCATTCTTCCTCTTCAATGCCTTATTTCAGCAAAGCATCATCTGATCACTTTCTAACAGATTTAGTTCTTCTTCCCTGCGGTATAACTGCCATCGTAGATATCTCTGAGACCAGAGCAGTTTGTCTTCGGAACAGATACTATCAGGATAGGCTGCAAAGTCAGAGATAGCGAGACAAGATACCCATGACATTTTATGCAGATATATACTGAGCCACAAACAGAGAGTTGGTTTGCTGTGCTTCTAGTTGGGATGACACCAAGACCCCTGGCTGGCCTCAATGCACTTGATCATAACCTTCACTTAATCTTGTTTTTCCACCAGCTCAGCAACACTATGCAACCCAACATGAACAGTTTCTGCCTAACCCCTTCTTTCATCAGTCAGTCATTCCCAAGATCTGCAGCTAACAGCACCCATCAGGTACGCTAGACCCTTGTTCATCACAAGGCACCTCCATCCCCACCAAGCTCATGAAGGCTCCATCTAAGACCTCCTATTGACACGAGAGAACTTAAGATCTGATGGACTGTCATGGAACGTAAAGGAATTAATGCCTGCAAATCATCTGCATACATTTCACGTTATATAAATGTCTGCATATCAGAAACGAAGAACAGAGGTAAGACAAGCAATCTGGAAGCCTGTTGTGCTCCTTTCATGTCAGTCCCAGTTGCCACTCCAATACACAGACTTTTCTTCGACATTGACCTGACTGCATGTCTTCTCACAAAAGAACTGAAGACAGCCTTCAAATCCTGTGAAGTGGCACCAGAGACAGGTTGGCCTTAGGCAAATGCCAAGAATAAGGACTAGATATATTTCGTTTAGCTTGGGAATCTCAGATTCTCAGACCCCCTGTTTAAACTGTATAAATTTCTTGAGAGCAAAAGTAGCTATTTAGGGCTGCTAGAAAAAGTCTTCCATCAAAAGGATCACAGGTGCCATGGAAAGATGGATGCCTTCCATCTTCAAAGCACAAGGCAGCACACACTGAAACAGTTTGGTTCCCAAAAGCAGCAGCCGAGTGTGATAAACGACAAAGTGATTGCACTAGCAAGAGCAAGCCCTCAGGACCCAAATATCTTTTCACTTGCAGAAGCAATCAGGGTTCCTTGATACTGATGTATTTAGATCAAGAGAAAAGAAGGAAGACTGCCTTTGGGAGACCAAAGATGTTTTGGAGTCTACCGCCACTGAGTTGTACGTAACATTTTCTACTGTTCAACTCCAGGATACATGGATGGCAGTGCTTAGATGACTTAGTGCCGGGTCACTGTTAGCTTAGTTTGATCAAAACGTGATGTCACCCTTCCTGTTTTTTAAACTGACACTAAAACAGTGGTTAAACAACAGTTCTTCCAGCTCCTGCAGGAGAACATGATCTAGACAGCTTCCAACCCTGAATTTCCCTAGTAAAAACACTCTGAAATAGTGCCTGTTCTAATACACCAAGTGGTTTGTTTCTTTTTTTTTCCTGCATTGCCTTCTTCTATTTGCTGTTTTGTGCCATGTTGTCTACTTTTTGTGAACCTTGCATGTAGAACCATCTTAATCTATACATATGCTAGACAAACACAAAAGTATTACATATTTCAGTGAACAGCAAAATTAAATTTCCAGTCAGTTCAGAATCCAGGTTTCATCTGCCTTTTCACTGGTAACGAAAGATAAATATTAATGTCTATTCGCTGTGAAAAAAAAAAAAAATATAACCAACACACAGGGAGGAGGAACACAGAGAAGAGGGAACTGTTGTCTAGTTTGCCACTGTGAAGTTAAGAGTAGACTTATTAATTATAAAAGATGTACATGCACGAATGGACAAAGACCAACTGCAACACACCAGGTCAGCTCAACAAAATTAGAAATAGCATTTATAAATTTATATTGGATTTCAACAGAATAAGAAAAAATACATCTGATGACAGAAATCAGTTTTGAGTCCACAGGAACGTTTTGATTGACAGAAGTGCAATAGAGGAAGGAGATGCAGGGTAAAATGGGATGTGTGAATTAATCTAGTAATAGATTCCTTAAATCCCAGGATCCTGCTCCCCCATAACCCAACATCACTCGTTTCCTGTGCACCACTTCCCAAAGTAGAAACACTGCTATTCAACGCACATGATCAGAATATACATCAGCCTAAGTTCTCATCTGCACCAATGTTCACCGGTAGTCGTATTATAAATAAATCCTGCAGAAGGCTAAATGAGAAACAGCATGGTCTAGTGCAAAGACACAGCACACAGTGGGAAATTCCAGAATCTGCTTCTACCTTTGGAAGTGATTTGTCAAGAAACAGAAAACAACTGGGTATCTTCATTTCAGGTTTCCTACCAAGACCATGGGAGACAATAGAAGTTAGTTAAGCACAATGTAAATCAAGTCAACAGATGGCTGTAGAGAGGAGAGAATTAAAACAAGTATCACATTGGCCACATGATGGACAGCAGCCTCCAAAGCTTAATGTCTCAGGGAGAAGACTGGGGGGGGGGCTGTTCTGCTTGTTTTTTTTGGTGTTGGCGTTTTTTTTAAGTGGGAACTAGAAGAAAACCAATGAGATGCTGTGCAGCAGTTTCCAAGTTTCTTTCCAGTGAGAGGTTAACACTCAAGAAGGCAAAACGAAACATGTTCAAAAACCAGTGAACATGGGCAGCCCAGGTCAGCCACCAACTGAAGATGCTGAGTCTTGGAAGGGTGGCTTGGGGCATCCCCAGAATGTCCTGGAAGCAAAGGCCACCTTTGAAAAGATAGAAAGAAGAAGCCACAAACCCACACAACCAAGGTGAGAAATACAGGTATCTGCAAATATTTCAGGGATATAAAGAGGAGAAAATAGTTCAGCACAATCCCAAGCAGTGACTAGCTGGAAGATGGGCATGGAGCCAACTACTATGTAACGATCACCTAACTATGAAATCATTAGTCCTTTTCTTTCCCGAAGAATAACCTCAAAGAAAGGTCAAACCCCCACAGTAGCCACATTTACTTATGCATTCATGCGAAACAACTTAGGAATATTGCATCCAAATAAGTACTCATTGCCTTCCCCTCTTTACACAAACCAACTAGCTCATGAAGAGGCAAGGAGGGACAGCTTGTACATACCACCAGCCTCTGCTGACAAGAGCCTTTATGGCATTTCTATTCTTTGTTCTGCCCATTGTGCTTCTACGGTTACTCCAACTATGTATCTTCACGCAGGACTACAAAAGGCTTCCAAACAATGGCCATGCTGTGGGATAAAGCAAAACCAAGTAGCAAAGATACAATGAGAAAATGCAGAAAGATCCTCAGGATTACACTGGGTCCTGTGGCCACCCGTCACGAATCACAGCCTGGAGTCAGCAATGGCTGTGTGCCAATTTTCCTGCCAAATTAAAGTGAATTTGCTGAAAAACCTCCATAGAACCTGCACTGAGGCACTATACACATCGGAGGGAAAAAAAAAGTGCGCTAAATTTTCCAATTAATTCACCTTTGACGAGACCCATTGCTGATGGAGAATGTGGTTGATCCTTTAATTATTTCAAGTGGTCCTTAACATCACACCAATCTGCTGTTAGGACTTTCTGTCTGTATTTTTAAACCACAACAAACAGACCTCCCCATGTCAGCACCTTGACTAGCTTTATTTCAACTTTACCCCTCCCCAAACAAAAGTCATCCAAAAATAAGAAGTTTTTAAAGCAAGGGATGCTCCTCAGTAGGCGCAAAGATACAGACAGGCAAGGAATTGCTGGAGTTGCTTGTAACAAGGCAACAGGATGAAAAGTAGCATGGACTGGAGAGGAACAAGCAATAGAGATGTTTTTGACCACAGACATTCAGCAGAGGGATGCAGCAGAAAAACACAGCAACAGATTTGCCTAAATCCTAAGAAAAGACGCTAACAACCACCCCTCATCAGCCGGGGAAGGGGGGGCTCTCCACGATGGAGCGGAGCGTCCTGCCTGCAGCAAAGCACAGTAGGCAAGCGCCAGGACAGCAGGAGAAAAAGAGATTTCACCGCGTTTGAAGGCTTACAGGCAAGGACGACAAGAAAACGCACACGAAGCTGGATGTGTAAATACGTGCTGTCAAAAGAGCTTGTCTTCTCCAGGCCAGCTCCGCTCAGAAAGTGTTTGCCAAGGAGAGGGCAGAGACAGTTAACAGCACACGGCAGCCTGCAGAGAGCTAAACTCATCACCTTCCCAACTTCCTTTCACTCTACTGACAGATATATTTTGGGGTACATCAACCATCATGCTGAGAAAACCAGACCAGTCAGGTTTGTTCTGACACAGCCTCGAATCATCTATGAACCAGAGACCACAAAAAGCCCCATTTCAGCTCATTTCCCAGCGTCGGCATCATTCTCCACACACTTTTGGACTCCTCCTTCCTGCTGATAAGCTCATGTAGCACATGATGGCACCAAAGGGAACCAAGTGCAAATATCAAGGAAAAAAGCAGCTTTGCTTCAGCGCGTGACTCATGCAAGAAGAACGCCAAGCCTTGAACAAGCCAAAGCAAAACAGCTGACTATCAAACCCTCCACACAAGCGCAAAGTTGCCCTTAAAAATACAGACTGCAATTTTTTCCACCAAAAAAAAGCACTTTGCATTTTTTATGAAATTAGCCACGTATAAGAGCCTGATGAGGACAGGACACATAATGTGGGATACAACATAGGTGCCAAGTACCACCTGAGATCCCTGTGAGGCATGTGTAGGGCTGGTAGACCTGACTGGTGATGCACTATGTTCTGGGCTGGCAGAAGAGTGGGAACCAGTTCCAAATTAGCTTTGGAGTCTTCAGCACAAGAAGGGCATGGGCCTGTTGGAGCAGGTCCAGAAGAGGACTACAAAGATGATCTCAGGGCTGGAACACCTCTGGTACAAGGACAGGCTGAGAGAGCTGGGGTTGTTCAGCCTGGAGAAGAGAAGTCTCCGGGGAGACCTTACATTGGTCTTCCAGTATCTGAAGGGGTCCTACAGGAAAGCTGGAGAGGGACTTTTTACAAGGGTATGTAGTGATAGGACAAGGGGTAATGACTTCAAACTGGAAGAGAGTAGATTTAGATTAGACATTAGGAAGAAATATTTCACTATAAGGGTGGTGGTACACTGGAACAGGCTGCCCAGAGAAGCTGTGGATGCCCCATCCCTGGAGGTGTTCGAGGCCAGTCTGGATGGGGCTCTGAGCAACCTGGTCTGGTGGAAAGTGTCCCTGCCCATGGCAGGGGGGTTGGAACTAGATGATCTTTAAGGTCCTGTCATGGTTTTGGCCAAATTGGCCAATGGCTGGCAACAGGTTCTCCCCCCCAGCCTCTCGTGCATGGGGAGGAGGGGGAGAGATAAAGAGAGATTTACGAGTTTAGAAGAGACTAAACTACTTTAATGAAATATTAGTAATAAAATAAAAAGGAAAATAATGAAATAGATACAGTATATACAAAACCATATTAAGCTCCCAGGATGATGTCACCAGCAGGCACTGGGGAAGTCCCAGGCTGGACTCAGTGATGGGTTGGAGTTGGAGTCGAGTTCCAGAGTTGGAGTCAGGAATGCATGGATCGGGATCAAAGGCAGCTGAACAGACAGGGTCCTCCTCGGACGTCAGCCATTGAAGGAAGAGAGCTGACCCTTTGATCCCTCAGCTTTTATACTGCACATGGGGCAGATGGGATGGAATACCCCTGTTGGTCAACTTTTGGTCACCTGTCCTGTCCACTCCTCCCCGCAGGTGGGACCCCTCTACACTTTTCCGCTTCTGACCCTCCAACAGGGCAAATAACGAAACTGTCTGACCTTGGTTGTTATAGCAATAAGTATAAGCAAGAGCCTTGCCGCATACCGTTCCTTGCCACAAACTGTCTTACCTAAATTCGTCTCTTTTGGTCAGCCACTCTGTCTTGCATCTTTCCATGACCATGGTGAGTATGCCCTCTACTCAACCCCAGTATCTTGGCCTTATAAACGAGGTTAGACCCAACCCTAAGAGCCATATTTCAAGATAAGAATCGAGAATCACCAGATCTCTATCACCCAAGAGTAAAGAGAAATAACTAGTAGAAACGAGAGAGCAAAGGCATCACTAGGTACCCATCAGCCACCAAGGGCTGGTGGCTGAGCATCCTTCTGTGTTCAGGCAGGCTTGAATCTCAATCCATCTGTGCATTTATGAAGGTAAAGAGTCTTTGGAGACTAAAGTTGGGAACAGGCATGAGGAATTAACAGAAGCTGAGTTCACATCTGATGAAATGTGTGCAAAATTTGCATCTGTGTTGTGCTTCATTTTTACTGTTCTTAGCAGAAATACTGAAATTACGCTGTACAATTGCACACCTGTAAAGGATGCATGTGAATCAAGGTGGTTGTAAGGTATAAAAATATTGAAGTCCCAAATAAGGTGAGGTGAGGGATGGACCCTGTTCTGCTCTATCTGCTCTCAGCCTGTGATGGTAGCACCCACAGCACTTTCATCACGCAGGCATTCCCTTTACAACATCGTTACACAGAACTGCAATATTGAGTAGAAATACATACTCCCACACATGGCTTTTTTTATTCTCTATCCAAGCTCGTCTAATCTCACTGGCCCCACTTTTTATTGTTTCGTTGTTGTTTTTTTTTTTTTCCAGTGGCTTGATTCTACATAAAAGATAGGATCCACATTTGAGGAGAATTGTTTCCTCTTGCTCTTTGTATGCATGCAGTCAGTTTTTAACTTATATTTTTTGACTCGCAAACTTTTTCAGCCTGAAGAAAGCATCCTTCTGAAAATGATATAAATAAAACATAAAATGAAGGAGACTCTGTAATGGAGTTGGGACACGGACCAAAAGAACTTGTATTTCAAATGTTCTATTGCACCGTTCGCTCGTGTTACATTCAAAGCTTTGGGAAGTCATTCAAACCTATACAGACACAAAAAAAAAAAAATCCATGGAAATTACAGCTGCAAGGTGCCAGTGCCAGAGAAAAGTGTTTTGATTGGAATATGAAACTGAAAACTCAAGGATGAGGTGAAAAGCACGGAATAGCTTTTGCAGGAAGAGAAATGACCAAAAACAAAATGGTGAACGGAGGAGACTTGACACCACCCCCCCAAAAATAAAGTGGCAAAGGGAATGAAAGAAGCCCTGTGCAAAAAAGAATGCAACAAATGTTGGAGGAGTTTCCATCCTGTCCACGGGGTTCTGGTTTTGTTTCCCCTTTTATCTCACTGGAGGATCTACGAGATCCTTAAGGGTTTGGCCACTTTCCTCCCTCCCCTCTGTGAACCAACCAGAAGAAAGTCCAAACTCCTGAAAGCAAAGGAAAGCAGAGAAAAATGGAGACTATATGGCCCTTACGTGGCTTCAGGCCAGACAAAAATCCTTGGCTGAACCATTCACAGCTGTAGGACATAGCCACCCAACATGGGTCTTCCCAAGGAATACAAGGTCCATGTCCCCTCCCACCTCCTCTGAAGAGCTGCATCACTTTGGAGAGCTCTTCAGAGAGCCCAGCAGGAAGGACCACGGTGGCTGGTGAGTCCCAAAGCACATAAAGCTCTTCTGAAGACCCATCGCAGAAAGTCCAAGGACACCTCTTAGTTTCCAGAACCACTCACAAACTTATGGGTCCTCTTCTCCAGCATTTATATTCCCCTTGGTAAATAACCTGATTAAATCACATTTAACTAGAAAAAAAAATAAAACTTAAGAGACAAGTCAGCTACACAAAGATGAAAACTCTCTTTACATTTAAAGAAGAGAGAAAAGCTTGTCCGTTGTACCTTTCAAATCAAACCTCAATCTCACTATGTTGTAAGAAAGAAAATGAAAACAGTGCAACTGGAGCATAACTGAAATAGTTTAAGGTCAAATAAAAACTCAAACAATTCAGGCAAATAAGTTCATGGGAGCACAGGGAGGGTGCACAGGGTTGTGTCTAATGGGTTTGTTCCACAATGAGACCAGAAATATTTACTCAAATTAAACAGTGCCTCGCTTTTTGTGCTACCTTAATCCAAGGATTAAATTTGTTATCCACGAAAGCTATGAGAATCTGTCCCCTAATGATTACACACTCATAAAAATCAGAAGATATTGTCGCTATTTCAACTAAGTATCATAAACAACTGCATCAATTAAATTTTGCCAGGCACTGTACATATTGCAGATGCTTCAAAATAAATTGTTTCATTGCAAAACAGAGTATGTGCAAGCTCCAGCAGGGACAGGTAGTCCCACTTTAAATTGCTCTAAGGAAAAACATGCCTCTACCAGGCCATTATTTTGCAGGGAAACATTTTGAAATCCATTTTCAAATACTCAGTTCTAAAAGTTGAGATAGTGGCTCTCTGCAGATAAAATTAAGGGAAACTATAAAAGAATGAAAGGCTAAAAAAAGAAATCTGGTCCAGATGGATTCCCGGCTGAATTCTATAAAATATTTACAGATCTTCTGTCACCAAAACTTACGTTTCTTTTTGATGAGGTGGAAACCAAAGGCTCTCCACCTGTCTTTTTTTTTTTTAAACCCTCACAGAAGATGTAATAAGATTATTTTTCTTTTGAAAAAAAAAAAAAAAAAAAAAAAAAAAAAAAAAAAAAAAAAAAAAAAAAAAAAAAAAAACAAAAAAAAACAAACCAAAACCCACAACAGACTTTAATCTCAGCTTTAATCTCAGTCAAGTGACACCAATTAATCAATGTGGAGTCTAAAATTTTGTGAAAAGAGATATTGTCCCTTTGCTTAATTTATCCCGAAGTTGTTCCCTAGATTGCAAGTTCAAGAGTTTGTTCATTAAAATAGACCTAGCTCGGATAAGCACAGGCTGATACCACCATCATTCACATAATAAATTAACAGCCTAGCCCCATGACAGTGCTGTCTCTAGATACAAAAAGATACTTCATCATGTGTCATAAGGGTAAAGTATCCTCTTTTTCATTTAAGATCAGCCAAAAAGTTCTCAATTTTCTGCTCCTAAAAATGTAGGTTCCATTTGCCAATATCCAGACTGCTGGACTACAGCTCCACAAGAAGGAGGGAGAGGTTTATATATAGAATTATAGAATCATGGAATGGTTTGGGTTGGAAGGGACCTTAAAGATCATCTAGTTCCAACCCCCCTGCCATGGGCAGGGACACCTCCCACTAGACCAGGTTGCCCAGAGCCCCATCCAGCCTGGCCTTGAACACCTCCAGGGATAGGAAATCCACAACTTCTCTGGGAAACCTGTTCCAGTGCCTCACCACCCTCACAGTAAAAAATTTTCTCCCAATATCCAATCTAAATCTACCCTCTTTCAGTTTGAAACCATTACCCCTCATCCTACCATCACACTCCCTGATAAAGAGTCCCTCCCCATCTTTTCTGTAGGCCCCCTTTAGGTACTGGAGGGCTGCTATAAGGTCTCCCTGGAGCCTTCTCTTCTCCAGGCTGAACAACCCCAACTCTCTCAGCCTGTCTTCATAGCAGAGGTGCTCCAGCCCTCTGATCATATATATATATATGCTGATGAACATGGAGAAGCCCTTTAAACTGCAAATAATCCCATCAGTCCTCGTAGGACTTTTGGAGAAGGATGTGACTGAGCATCAAGCAATGCTATCAGTAATTCAACTCTTGTTTCAGGGCGTGCATCCAGGCAGTGCTTGGTACCTGTGGATTTGATGTAAAATGTAACAAGGTGAAGGCAGCTGGATGAAACCAGGGGATGAAGGTCCAGGTCATGGCTCTCAGATTTCTTGCTCAAGGCTATGCATCTTTGTTCTTCTCCCTGTCCCCAGAAAGGGAGCCAAAGATCTTAAAACATTAATTCCTTCCATAACAATGCACGTGTTAAAACTGAATTTTGGTCTCTGTTGCGTGTTCTCAGCTCCATGCAGCACAAAGAACTATGTCCTCTCATATATTTGCAGATTAAAAGGGGAAAACAAGCAAAGAAACAAAAAAAAACCCTATACTGTGTTTTGCACCCAAACCCGTTTCACATATTACTGAATGAGATCAGAATTTACAACATATTAGATGTTAGGGGTGTATCCAAATTTCTTTTAAGCTGACCTTGGATTCTTTGTTCAATGCAGCATTATGCTTTTTACAGCAAAAGAAGAGACTACATAATGAATTGGTCTCCACTGGATGTTGATAAGCACTACAATTAATTCAAATTAGAACGCTGCCCTTCCTTTCCCTTCACACTTTCAGAAATGTCTCTCTAAACCAATCTATGATTACCAGTCATACAGAAAAGCTTCAGAAAAATACTCCTCCACAAGCATATGGCAGACCAAATTTGTCCAGCCTTGCAGGCTTTTCATGGCATTTATCTTGAAGAAGGTATTACACAGCGATATAGATGCCTCCATGTGTTGGCTACGCTCAGAAAGGCACAGAACTATTCCTTATCCCATTACGGTGTGCACCATCTCCTCAGGAGAGCACCCTGTTCCCCATAGATGCATCAGACAGAGGAGGATTGTGATCATCTATCCAGGATCTCAGCTGTAACATCCACCCTTAAAGTCAAGGCTGTGCTTTCTAAGAGCTGTACTAGACCTCCGTCACACGCCATGGCAACCAAATTGAAATGCACTTCTTCAAAACCATCACTTATTTTAAAAAAAAAAAAAAAAAAAAAAAAAAAAAAGCAAGTTTAGGTAAGCCTTTTCTGAATGGTGTAACCCCCATATGCAATGTCCAATATTAAAATCATGGCAATAATCCACGTTTCCACCACAGCCACACTGTTCATGATGTTCCCCCACCTAAGAGTAGGAAGAGTACTGTGTTCAGTTTTCGTCCTCTCACTACAAGAAGGACATTGAGGTGCTGGAGTGGGTCCAGAGAAGGGCAAAAAAGATGGTGAANGCTCTCTACAACTACCTGAAAGCAGGTTGTAGCGAGGTGGGGGTCGGTCTCTTTTCCCAAGTAACTAGTGATAGGACAAGAGGAAACGGCCTCAAGTTTCACCAGGGGAGGTTTAGACTGGATATTAGGAAGAATTTATTCACCGAAAGGGTTGTCAAGCATTGGAACAGGCTGTCCAAGGAAAAGGCTGAGTAACCATCCCTGGAGGTATTTAAAAGATGTGTAGATGTGGCGCTGAGGGACTTGGTTTACTGGTGGACTTGGTAGTGCTAGGTTAATGGTTGAACTTGATGATCTTACAGGTCTCTTCCAAACAAAACGATTCTATGGTTCTGTGATAAAAGCAGAGTGAACGACATGTTAGCTGCCAAAGCATAACAGCAGCCGCTGGTATGAGTTAGCCTTAACCATTAAGGTATCCCTCCTGTATCAAGATATTGTCTCAGAGCACACCGACCCAATTCGGCCTCCCTGATCTAACAGCGTGACACTGGTGCTCAGGCATGGCGAGATGGAATAGCTCTTAAAATAACAACCTCAAACGATGTAATTTCATTAAGGCAGGCTGACCCTTGCTACTTCTTCTTGTGTTCCTCCGTGGTATCATTTTTAAGTGATTTAGTTCACTCTCTTGCAAACCTCGTTTTTCTTTCCCTCTTCCTAGTTTTGTATTTATTTATAAATATAGAAGAATAAAGATAACACAGATAAACCCTCAAGGCATTTCTCTCCATACTGGTCCAAACGAGAACACAAGAAGAACAAGAAATTCTAAGTGTTACACTCAGCAGTTGGCAAGAGTGTACCAGCCTTCCTTTAATGGTTATTTAATTTAAAAAAAAAAAAAACAAACATATAAGAGCTGACAGTGCCTGATGTATACATAGAAAAGTCTTCAAGCTCTGAGAATTCTAGGTTCAAAAGTTGTTAAAATTGACAAAACCCGCAAAAATGCCGAAACAAAATCTAGCTTTTCTATTTGCAGGGTTAAAAATCTTCCCTATACAGACATTTTGCACTGTCCTGCGGTCCAGGCAGACAACAGACTCTCAGAGAGCATACTGGTTTTGCTTCCCCCCTGCATCTACTCACTATTTTAAGAAGCCTCACACGCTATCTCAACACGTTGTAGCATCCGGATGCTGCTCTGAAGGGGCATTAGTTAAAAGAAAATGCTCACGTACACCTAGTTTCTCTGTCACTGAAGCCAACACAGATAAATCAAACTTTAAGGACTCTCAGGACCTGGAAACTCAAGACTGGCTTTACATTGTGAAACCTGAATGGTCCAAAAACCGCATTTTCTGAAAGGAGAAGACCTGTTTAGCTTTCAGGGATTTCATTCTCTAGCTCTACTCCAGCAGTTCTCCACACATAAGTTTCTCCTTCATTGAAAAACATTTTGGTTTTGCATGTATCTGAATCTATGGATTTAGATTTACAAACTTATATTCATTTCAATTCAAAGCTAATTAACTTTTGAAATAACCTGAAAATGCAACACTTTTCAGCACCTCTTTAAAATATTTGTATTTCTCACATAAGTGTCAATACATTATTCTAACCACAGTATGGATTTGTTCCTATCTAAAACAAGCCTATAATGAACCGAACAGAGGCACTAGAACCCCAAATAAAGATAAGCCCCAACTGCCACAACCCACAATCCCCCGGAGAGGATAAATATCATCCTGTGATTTCAAGCTGTGGTCTCCAGAGAGATTCTTCCTTTCTTAATTCTGCCAGAAATCTCCACTATCGTAGTCCAGCCCAACCTCTCATGCTATTTTACCCACAGGGAAAACCAGAAACCACAGCCACCGTCCTTTGAAGAAATCTGTCAATTTTTTTTCACCTAATTAAGTAAAATTCTAAAGCATTTGAATATTTTTTTGATGCACGACATGACTAAGTCAACCTAGACCTTTTCAGCCAGCGTTGTAGACGGAGATGAAAGCTTCATTACAGCTCAGTACAACCATCAGAAAAGAAAATAATTTCATAAAAAGGGTTGATTCAGTAGATCAGTGTCAACCTTTCAGTCGGGACTGAGTTATTTCACCCATCAGCTCTTCAAAAGAGCAATCAGATGGTCAGAATTTCTGTTCGCAATCTAGAGTGAAGGTCAGCTCTCCCATTAGGGAAGATTTGATGGCCTCGTACGGATGGATACGATCAAAACATGGAGAGCCTTTGCATACTTAGGACATGACTTTTCCAGGCTATAACCTCTTCAAGAGGGACCAACAAAGCAAGAGAATTCAAAACCACATGTGACAGTATTTCCACACCACTGACAAAACAAGCAGCATGAAGAATAAGACAACACACCAAAGAAGACCAACACTTGCCTGTGAAGTGTAAGGAAAAATGTTCTGTTAAGACTTTTCAATCTGACTGGCATATGCTTGAAGTCTCCTGCTGCCAGGACTAAAACATCCCCAGAATTATTTAATATTACAGCTGACAAGTTTCCTACCTCAGAAAGCATTGTGTGCCGCTCAAGGGAATTTTTGCCTTAGACCTCATCTTGCTATAGAGGAATTGATCAAAGAACTGAAAATTAGTGGCTGCTTGGGTAATCGTGACTCTTTCTCTTAAAAAAAAAAAAAAAAAAGTATTAAAAAAATTATCTAGAACAGTAAAATAAATCCTTCCTGGTTTTAAAAGGCCTGTTTTACAAAGGAATATAAATAGAAAAAGAGAAGGGTAACTGGATTTGAACAAGGTGATAAAAATATCAATAACACACAGGAATTTCACAGGTGTCCCTTCCTGGATGTCCACAATTTGCACTTAGGGAAGATGGCAATGCTGCTTACATGGGGTAAAGAACCATCCAAAACACTACAAAACATAATGTTCATATATGAACTTGGGGAAAAAAGAAAGCAAGCCAAAAAACAAACAAACAAACAAAAAAGTCCACAAAAAAACCCCATACACTACCAACAACAACAACAAAAAAAAAACATACAAGAAATCTACAGCTATGAGTTCCCAAATAAATTAAAAAGAAAAAAAAAAAAAGGGCAAAAACTAATTTTCACAACAGAGCTGGTGCCGGATACGACAAGACAGACTGAAGTCAGAAGTAATTCAGAAAAATCAGGAATGTTTGTAACTTTTTTCTACCATTGGTAAATATCTGGAAAACTTTCAAATACAAAATTTCACTGAAAGCTGGTGAAAATTACTGTCCACCCCATCAGTTGCTCAGGGAAGTTCAAAAATAGCAACCCATATGTGATTAAATCCAGCAAGCCTTGGTAACATAAGCAGCAACACTGTGAAAGAGCAGGGCAAACAGTGATGTGGCTCATTAGTGCTGATTTGTGACACCATTTGGAAAAAATCAAGGAAATTCCAGAAGAAAAACCAACATTGAATCAAAAGTTAAAGGGTAAAACGGATAATACAGTGCTCATTAATGGCCTGCCAGCCTAACAAGAAATCCAGGAAAAGAAAAGAAAGTGGGAAAAAAAAGAAGAAAAAAAAAAAAAAAGAACAGCTGATGTTGGACTCAATTATTAAAGTAGAATATTTAATTTCCTGATGCAATGGAGAATTTAACCCTTGCTTTCTCTCCAGCAAGGGATAGCTCAATGAATTGGTTCTCCAACTACTGGTAACCTATTCCTCAGTCATGAGAAATAGTTATTAAATATTCAAAGTGGTATGGATTTATGGAAACTATGGCTTATTGAACTCGGTGACATGTTTTAATCCACAAGATCCCAAGTCGCACCGATAAGGGTGACAACACCAAAGCCCACGAGGCAGAGCACCATCTTCAGTGACCAAAGAAAACCAGCGCACCCCATAATAAAAAGCTCATCAACCACAAGATATCATTACAGGCCATAATTACAGGCATGCAATTACCAGAGATGGGACATGTTTCCAGAACAGTCCAATGGGGATGAATTCTTGGCTGGCCCTGGGTCATTTTTTATCAATGACTTCGTAAAAACATTTTAAGGTATGCAAGGATGAGTGGAATTGGTTAAAAATGTTGTGCCAACAGGTCACTGACATGGGGAGGTGACTTCCACGCTCCTCAGTGCTGCACCCAGTCATGGCCAGATTGGGTCCAACTCTACTGCCAAGTTCTACGAAACATTGACCAACCATCAAAAGAGAATCCAGAGAAATATTCAAATATTAGAAATGAAGAGTTTTTCCATGACTGCGATATGATTAGCTTAACCAAAGGTACAATTTGGTGCAACTTCATCTAAATGTTTATGTATCCATCATCACTGTAAGGAAATAAACTTTAACTGACTCTTTGATTAGCCAAACAAGCCAACTCACCATAGGGTGAACTTTAAACTCAGTCACAAACTAGAAACCAATGTTTCTAGTCCCATGTCCCATGTCCCTGCCCGTGGCAGGGGGGTTGGATCTAGATGATCTTTAAGGTCCCTTCCAACCCTGACAAATCTATGATTAAACCAGGTGAAAATTTCCATCACCAGGGATCAT
>VYZM01016397.1:61141-74144 GCA_013398915.1 Dromas ardeola | reverse complement strand
GAAAAAAGCTTTATCTAGGACTTTTTCCATATTAATTAAAAACCTGCTGATGAGACAGAAGCAACAAAGTGAGCGGCATTGTTGCCTACGGAGCATTCTCAAGTGATGGCAGGTGCTGGCAAATGCTGATATTTCTTGCTCCTGGGAAAAATCTTGGGATTTGTTCATGTTCAGAGGAGCTGCGCTTCTCTGTCCTTACTTTGCTCCACATGTAATAAAAAAAAAAAAAAAGAAACCAAACAAAAAATACGAAGAAGAACAAATGACAACAAACAAGCCACCAAATATAAGGCAAGGTTGTATTTCTTAACCAGTCAGGCCGCACTAAGCAATCATCTGTGGTTGCTTCTGGCACTAATTACCCTCCCAGCTCAACGTGCATCACATCTCGCAGAGCTGCCCAGAAGAGCACGCTGCAGAGAAGGACCAAGCAGCACCAACGTGCAAGTAGATTCCAATCAACAGGGAAGGGAATAAAAATAAGTAAATAAATGTGTGCAAATATAAAATATATATATATATATATATAATATATATAGAAGAACAAGAAGCCCAGAGAAGCTGTGGCTGCCCCATCCCTGGAGGTGTTCAAAGCCAGGCTGGATGGGGCTTTGAGCAACCTGGTCTAGTGGGAGGTGTCCCTGCCCAGGGCAGGGGGGTTGGAACTAGATGATCTTTAAGGTCCCTTCCAACCCGAACCATTCGATGATTCTATGCTAAAATATATATCCTATATATAAAATGCAATAAATAAAATGTGTGCAAATACACACACATATTTGGGGAACTTCATACCAAACAGACCCTCTGCTCCCCACTCACCCTCATCCTTGCTCACCTGGGATGCTCAAGCAGAGCAAGGGAACATCCCAGCTCTTCTCCTATCCCATTCATTGGCTGCATTTACAAAGTCCTATTTCACAGCTAAAGACATGTTAACCGCAAGGAGGTTTTCCATCCTTTCCCCAAAAAAGGGTGGGAATGATGCAAAGAGCAATGGGATTCCCCTCCTGTCTCTATCACTTTAGTTTTTTTTTTTTAATTCATTGCAGCACAACTTGCATATATTAAACATTGAGGATGGGTGGAAGGAGCAGGGAAGGAAACAGAAGGGGGAGGGAGGCGTCATGCAATTATAACACCAAAGAGCTGCAAGGGATAAGTCAGAAAGATCAGGTACTCAGCGCTATGTGCCTGCCTTGAATAAATCCTGCTCGTGTGCTTCACGAGCACAAGAGCTCCAGCCTCCAGCACCTTCAGCATCAGGGGCAGGAGCTGCCTGTCCCATGCATCACAGCTTACACCAAGCGGACAATGGAGAGAAGCTACTTTGGTCCCCCTGGCCAAGCACAATGCAGATAAAACATAGCAGAGCTTTCGGTAGAGAAGAAAGCTGGTTGAGGGGTCTGGAGCACAAGTCTTATGAGGAGCGGCTGAGGGAGCTGGGGGTGTTCAGCCTGGAGAAAAGGAGGCTGAGGGGAGACCTTATCGCTCTCTACAACTACCTGAAAGGAGGGTGTAACGAGGGGGGTCGGTCTCTTCTCCCAAGTAACAAGCGATAGGACAAGAGAAAACAGCCTCAAGTTGTGCCAGGGGAGGTTTAGACTGGATCTTAGGAAAAGATTCTTCACCAAAAGGGTTTTCAAGCACTGGAACAGGCTGCCCAGGGAAGTGGTTGAGTCACCATCCCTGGAGGTATTTAAAAGACGTGGCAACGTGGTGGTAAGGGACATGGTTTAATGGTAACTTGGCAGTGCTGGTCAATGGTTGTACTCAATGATCTTAAAGGCCTCTTCCAGCCATAATGATTCTATGAATCTACGATTCTAGTTGATGAGCACAGCAAGGTGGGGCTTTTTTCTGCAAAGGTGAGTTTTGCAGGACATAAGGTTGTTCAGCTGCTGGTCCTACATCTGCCTCCACCACCGGCCATCTGCGGCCACTGCTGCAGGTGGGTTCCTGCAGCAAAAGCCAGTCTATGTAAAACTCCTTTTACCAAATGCATCTGCTTCCTCTAAATCAGAGCCATTAACTTTTTTTCCTATGAAAAATAGAACTTGCTCCTGTTGGCAGAACAAAAGTGAGTGCCACAACGGAGACAGGAGCCTGCTTTGCCATGAACTTCATCAGAAGAAGTGCCAAGATCTGAGGGTGGATGTGGAGCCCTGAAATTTTACAAAGGGAGGAGAAATAGAAATTAAATTCATTTTTTTCTTGCATGAACAAGGCACCGTGGGAGAATGAAGAGGGACGAAATCCTCAACCGCGTGCTACTGTGTCACTTCTAGAGAGTCGCTTTACTGACTACCACTGCACTTCAGATGGCAGTTTTAAAGGTCATGGCTGAAGGGGCTCTCCAGCAAAGCCTTCAATGAACTTTGAGCAAAATAAAAATACACGCACGAACAAGCCAATGACAAGAGCAAGGCAAGGACAAAACTTCTGAGCAATCACCGCAAATAC
The DNA here is from genome assembly GCA_013398915.1 of Dromas ardeola. Classification (NCBI taxonomy): domain Eukaryota; kingdom Metazoa; phylum Chordata; class Aves; order Charadriiformes; family Dromadidae; genus Dromas; species Dromas ardeola. The sequence goes on along the minus strand of VYZM01016397.1, from coordinate 71,681 downwards.
CCCCGGGACTGTTGCCTTGCCTGGAAAGCTTTTCTGCCACCCTGCCTTCTGCCACACTCTCCCAAACTCATTTACTGGCAGGATCATTCATAACAGTATCCAGGTTCAGTAAACAGCGAGGCACCTCCTACCACAAGGTCAAGAGCAATCTAGAACTGTAATTCATATCTGTCCAGCCAGGCAACACGAGTGTACAGCATCACTTGAATTTTCAGGCAAAATGTTTCCATTTTCAGATATCTGCTACTGGCAGTGAACCGCTCTCAAATAATCTATCATGATACAAGCTCGGAGAAATTTTTAGAGGAAGCAATTGAGGATAACCAAGTTAAAATAGAGTTTAAAGAAAAATCCTGCTAATTCACACTTGGGAAAAGAGCAAACAAGCCATAAATTATGAATTAATCAACTCCACCCAGCCAACCACCCTTACTACCTCTCTCTATTCTGACTTGAGCAATAAAATCCTACGGGTTTACATAGTTCTCCATCAATCACCATCATCTTGCTGGTGTCTAAATTATAGTTGCAAGTAGGTCCTGCAAGGTGGGCTCAGGCCCCTCTGTGCTAGCTGCCTTACAGACATCAAGATGATGTGTCACCTCCCAACGTGGTCAGAAGTTGGCACAGAAAGATGAGACACATTGTGCCTCTGGGGAAACGATACTGCACATGGGAACCACCAGACACAGGCATTGCAAAGACATCTCAACAAGAGTGCAAGGCACATTTTTCCAGATGGACCTTCTTACCTCCAAACTTCACCTCAAAACACTTCTCCCTGGGTGTGGTTTACCCCAAGAACCATTCCACAGCTCCACCGGGTGAGACCATCAGTGGTATCATCACAACCTGATGGTTATAAAATTGTCCAGAAGCACCACCCGTCTAAAAAGCCATGGCACGCAGGGGAGGCATGCTCAGTCTTGGTGACATTTCTTGGCTTTTTGGGCCAGCAGTGTTATGGAAAAGTTGTGGCTGGGAGCTTAAGTAAATGACTTCCCAAGGGTCAATGTTGAACCCTATCCAGCTGGCTAAGGACAATGACCTGGCTCAAAGCTTCAGTCTCATCTGGTGCTCTTTCAGCCGAAGAGCAGTTTGCACAGTCCAGATCAGCTGTAGCATATGACAGTGGAGAAGATTAGTGAGGAAAAAAAACAAACCTCCAAAACACAGGAGATATTCCACAACAAACAGGGACCCATAGAGGGAAGAAAAAGATCTAAAAAACCTTTGATGCAGTAGGATTTGAGAAGTTTTCATGTGGGTATTTGGCTTTTAAAAGAGCATCCTGCAGCCAGAGGAAGCACATTGCGTCCCTTAAACCCAGGAGATATTTAGCATTTTGTCAGACTGGGCTAATGAAGAAACTTTCCACCAACGTGGGGCTGGTGGGACAATGAGGCAATGCTCCAGCACAGCAAGCTGGGAGCCCTCCTCGTAGGAGGGGAGTTGAGGAGTGCAAACATCTCCCCAGATACCGGCTGGGGATGCAGAGATGCGAAGCATTACTGGTGAAACCACAAAATAACCAAACCTTCTGCGATGACCTTTTTTTTTAATTCTCATGGAAAAGCCCATTTCTAACCACGTTTATTTACATGCATCACAAGGAACTCTACAGTCCCTGGCATCGATATGCGTCAGAAAGATTTTGACTTGCCATAGGTGCTCTGGAATTGTGACAACCTCCACACCAAGACATCAGTTCCACCACTTAAATATACAAACTGAAAACTGGTTTTTTTTCCCTTTTTTTTTTTTCCTTTTGTTAAGTTGAATCCCACTTGGATTTTATCTCTCAGGTAACAAGGATGCTGATGCAACAGAAACTTCCAAAATCAGAATAGCAAATTCCTTATCCTCTAAAGAGGATAAACCCTGCTTTGACCTTTTAGCTGAAAAAAATAAGTGTTTTTGTCGTTTGGCTGGGGCTCTGCATGTGTGTCCTGGTGGGGGTGGGACAACCATAAAGACATCCTGCATGGAAACAGTATTAGCACGTTCCCTTCATATAGATTTTTCTCCTTCTAACAAGGAACTATTTCACAGAATAACCCCTCTCACTCATCACACAACACAAAATATATACATACATTAGCCTATGACTAAGACAGCAGAAGGTGAATAACACCAGGTAGTTTAAATCTTGGCTTTCTGGCTTTGTTCTATTGTTTGCAATCTTTGATGGAGTCAAACACCTTATTTCGGGTATCTGCTTTGGGATAAAATGAATTGTTTTCCAGACAGGAGAGGGACTAAAAGCCAGATGCACTTTAATCCTGCCTGCTGTGGGTAACAGCTGGCAATTTCCCAGCAAACTGTTTTACTTGGGTTTCCAAAGTTTTTTCTACTTATCTACTTTTAGATATAAAATAAGCAGAAAACAGACTAGGGCAAAGGGATGGTGGGGTAGGAGGTGAAGGGTTCAAGAGCTGCATCTCCAAGGTGCACCAGTGGCAAGGAAGCCTATCCATTACCAGTTTGGTAATGGAAGTTTGAATTCCTCAGCAGAAATCATCTCTTTTTCAAGTAGCAAATAAAATCTCCCCGATAACCACGTGAACACACGCAGACCCACAACTGCATTTTCAGTACAAGCAAAGTTTAAGCATTCAATGCAAACTCACATCTGCAGCTTTCCACAGCAGCAATACTTCCCGGCAAACACAGGAGGATACAAGGAAAAGTACTCAAAAAAATGCAAAACCAAACCAAAACAATAAAAAAATACACAAACTATTCAAGCAAACACAGAAACTGGCCTCCACCTCGGTGTGCCCAGCAAAGCGTTGCTTACCTCTCACTCCTCCAACGCTTCAACATCCAAGCGTCAATCTCCAGCTTGTTTGGGACCAACCATCTGAATCCGTGTTACCACGGGTTTCCATGCAATCACTGGATCTTCTCTCTGTGTTCTCTATATAAGTATTCCTCCCCCATTCGTCTCTTCCAGGAATAACCCACTCCCAATATCAAGTTTGCAATTACAGACAGGCTACTCCTAATTGATCAATGCCAGCATCACTCTGTTCCTTTTCCAAATCCCCTAGCAAGGTGGATGCATGTACCATGCATGTCCAGGTTTGCTTCTTAAGGCAGCAAATAGCAAGACAAACCAACGATGGCCTCTCTAAAGGCAAGCGAGTGAGATTTTACATGCCACACATATAAAGTGTTCAAAGTGTTCTGCTGTGCAGTGCAATTAGGAGGAGGGATGCGAATACTCATATCCAATGTCCAAGTGGCCACATGTGATGAGTGGCGTTCCTCAGGGTTCGGTACTGGGATCGGTGCTGTTTAACATGTTTTTCAGTGACATGGACAGGGGGATGAGTGCACCCTTAGAGAGCTGGCCGATGACACCAAGCTGTGTGGAGTGGTCAACACACTGGAGGGATGGGATGACATCCAGAGGGGCCTGGGTAGGCTTGAGAGGTGGGCCTGTGCAAACCTCATGAAGTTTAATAAGGCCAAGTGCAAGGTCCTGCATGTGTATCAGGGCAACCTCAAACACAAATAGATGCTGGGTGGAGAATGGAGTGAGAGCAGCCCTGAGAAGAAGAACTTGGGGGTGTTGGTGGATGAGAAGCTGGCAATGTGTGCTTGCAGCCCAGAAAGCCAACCACATCATGGGCTGCATCAAAAGAAGTGTGGCCAGCAGGGAAAAGGGGGGGATTCTACCCTTTTACTCTGGTGAGACCCCACCTGGAGTACTGTGTCCAGCTATGGAGCCCACAACATAAGAAGGACATGGACCTGTTAGAGCGGGTCCAAAGGAGGAACACGAAGTTGCTCAGAGGGCAGAGAAAACCTCTGCTATGAAGACAGGCTGAGAAAGTTGGGGTTTTTTCAGCCTGGAGAAAAGAAGGCTCCATGGAGACCTTATAGCCCCTTTCAATACCTAAAGGGAGGCTACAGGAAAGATGGAGAGGGACTCTTTATCAGGGAGTAGAGTGATAGGATGAGAGGTAATGGCTTCAAACTGGAAGAGGGGAGATTTAGATTAGATATTAGGAAGACACTCTTTACTGTGAGGGTGGTAAAACACTGGAACAGGCGGCCCAGAGAAGCTGTGGATGCCCCATCCCTGGAGGTGTTCAAGGCCAGGTTGGATGGGGCGTTGAGCCGCCTGGTCTAGTGGGAGGTGTCCCTGCCCATGGCAGGGCGGTTGGAACTAGATGATCTTTAAGGTCCCTTCCAACTCTACCCATTCTATGATTCTATATGGGAAAATACCAGGGTCAAGGAAAAGCTGGGGTTTACATTTCATGGGTAGAGGGAGAAAAACACGTGAATAACTTGCGGGATGAGAACATTTTGAGGCGCTGAGAGCAGTATCTGCTTGCAGAAAACCCTCACTACCTGCCCTTGAGCTTATCTGCATGCTGTCACATGAAGGTAGCTATGCTGCCAAAAAGCTTTGTGTTTAACAGGAGGAACAAGCCTTTTGCAATCTGAATTAAAAAAAAAACAAAGATATTATAACAAAAGCATTATATACTCAGCCACCAAAACCACTTCCCTCTTGACAGATGTCTCTGGGCTGAGCTTTCATGCTCTGAAAAACCCCACATATCTGAGGCAACTCAAATGGGAATCTCTCAACCTCCCCCTTTCCCCAAGCACAAAGAGGATGCTATTTAAATTGAGTGACAATCTACAGCACACAAAGGACAAAAGAACTGAAGTTTGGGCAGCGATGACGTAATATGGCGAAAAATAATAATCAAAGGCTGAATTTGGCTACTTCCAACAGGCAGCTCAGCATCCATCCGCCTCCTTCAGCGGCTCTGTCCTTAGCTGTGTTCTCTCAGAGAACATCCTGTTGAAAACTAACATTGAGTTTCTACAGCCTATATATAGTGGTGACATTTTTATTCCGCTAATTGATTTAAAAAAAAAAAAATTAAAAAGGCCAAAAAAAAAAAACATTAAATCAACTTTTGAACTACCTAAGCAATAGCTTTTTGGCATGGAATTATGCTATTTATAAGGAGTGCAGAGTCTTTAAAACAGCAAGTCTGCCATGGACAGAACTCTCTGCAGGCACCTTCTCTTGCCTGCGAGGATGATAATTATTTTCAAAGAAATAAATCTGACTTGTAGTTTCCAACCTATCTTGCAGCCCTTTGAAACAGCATGATCTGTATTCCTTCCAGTGCAGCACTGCTGATTTTCACACATATAATATTATGTTCATTAAACACCCTTATTAGACTTGTTGCTAACTCCACACAAATGAGGGGCAGAACCAGGGGTAGTAAATATCTCAAAAGAGCCTGATGCTTCTACTTTTTATTTTCATGCATTAACTGTCCAAACAGGTTAGATGCAACTAGCAAAGTTATTAATTTACACCACTGTTACGTCCCACTCCAAAAGCAACTACAACTCTGTGGCAGAGAAAAGCAAATTTCTCTAGATTTAGTTATTTACCATTCAATTTATGAACGGAGTTGTAGTTGTTTACAACTTTGTAATTCCCTGAAGCTTTTTGATCTTGGGGGAAAAGGGGAGAAGACCGATTTGAATTTGCACATCCAAACAAAGCACATTTGAATGCTTAACAGGGACATTTTGATGCACCGGTAGATGTCACGCCTTTGCAATCCGCAGTAAGTGCATGTTCTGGGAATCAACACATCATCACTGCTTCTAGAAGCAGCAGAAATGGACCAAAAATGGAATAGACGTTGATATCTTTTGGCCAGAAAATAAAGCAGATTGCTTCTCAGGAACGCGTTTGGAGCCCAACTTTCCAACCTAGCTGCAAGCAGTGGTATATAGTTATTTACAGGCAACAGGGGCCTACACCAAAATTTACTGAGAGCAGTAGATGCTTTCCACTTCATTTCAAATTACTTCAGCTCAGTGTTTTTCAGACTGAACCCTAGGGACTACTTTCTCTTTTTCTGAGGACACTATGACACCAAGTCTTTCTGCCCTGCAATCTAAAAGATGAAATTTTAAAGGCATCTAGAAGTCCCAAGGGCTTCCATGTAGCCCCTGTAGATCACATATAAAGTCCAACCAGAGAATCATAAAATCATTTATGTTGGAAGAGAGCCTTGCGATCATTGAGTCCAACCGTTAACCTAGCACTGCCAAGTCCAACACTAAACCATGTCCCTCAGCACCATGTCTACAAGTCTTTTAAATACCTTCAGGTCAGTGACTCAGCCACTTCCCTGGGCAGCCTGTTCCAGTGCTTGACAAACACTTTGTTGAAAAAATTCTTCCTAATATCCAATGTAAATCTCCCCTGGCACAACTTGAGGCTGTTTTCTCTTGTCCTATCGTTTGTTACTTGGGAGAAGAGACCAACCTTCACCTCGCTACAACCTCCTTTCAGGTAGCTATAGAGAGCGATAAGGTCTCCCCTCAGCTTCCTTTTCTCCAGGATAAACAAGCCCAGTTCCCTCAGCCCCTCCTCTCAAGACTTGCGCTCTAGACCCTTCACTAGCTTTGTTGTCCTTCTGTGAAATCTCATAGGGGATTGAGTTTAAACCCCCTTCTCTACCTTGTTTGAAGTGGAACTAGGTAAACCAGATGAGGATGACAGTAATACAGCAGTGTCAAGTACAGGGGGATAATCACCTCCCTAGTCCTGGGAGACCAGTCTTATTCAATCTTGTAAATCCTCTCTGGTTGCTAAATTCAGAGTCAGGCATTTCAGAGACAGCATGAAATGGGTAGGCTGTTTGCACGATCCACATCCTAAATTCAACTGGGCATTTTCATCTAACAAATCTCTTATCATACAGACATGGGACCCTTAGAAACGCTCTTCCCCTTCCTTTGGAGGGTAACTGGGTGGTCAGTAGCATACAGCAGGTGAAAAATGGGTGGATGAAGAGTAGAGCTACAGGAGTAGATGCTCCTGTGGATGGCTCTTGTAGACACCCAACATGGTCTACAAAAGTAAAATGGAATACGATGACCCCCATCGACTTTACCATGTCTAAACTGCTATAAATTTCATAGAAGTCTTTCTTACTGTATCTGCTGGTTGAAGGGCCATTCAAAATTACTCCTCAAAATGCCACATGCTTTGCCTAACCAGGGGCTAAATGCACCAAAATGTTGTTTTCCAGTTCTTCTTCCAAGAGACTGGTGCAGAGTGCACCACAGTCCTCACCTTTCAATAAACCTAAACCTCTTTATACACATCCATTACCATTATAAAACACCCAATACTCTGTGAGGGGTCGAGTATCTGCACAGTTTCAAGAGAAAATCAAGAATACTGATTCTTCTAGATGATCTAGATGATATCTGCCATAAACAGGTTATTTTCCAATATTTTACCGGTGATCCCCAGGGAAGGACAACTTCTGCTGAAGACCTTTGCAATACGCAAGGGAAAGAGGAGGGCTGATGGACTGGGAATGTGTGGAGAGGTGGGAGGTCAGCTGAATTTAATGGCGAAACACTCAAAAAGGATAAGGGCACTTCAAGATGTGAACGCGATGGAAGCAGACAGCTTCTGGGTAAACCATTCAAAATGATTTTTGGAGCATTTTGGTAAAGGCACTGAATTCGACAAGAACATGAGTTATAATGGGGACGGATACAGGACCTCCTGCAAGGCTGCTCCTTTGCCTCCAACTGATGGATCGGCCTCCCCTGGGAAACTCTAAGAACTTAAAAAATAACTATAAAAAGCAAAGAAAACCAAACACAAGGAAAGGTCAAGTTTAATTGCTGCATTTGAGATAAATTTTCACATTCTACTTCCCACTCTGCACAGTGCCGAGCATTCCTGGAGACACAGATGAAGGGATTTTGTAGAGAACAACAACAACAACAACAACAAAAAACCACAACGTGCAAGTTAGGTGCCAGCTGATATGACAGCAGGCCTCTCCTCAAACAACTCAGAAGTGGTTTGCAATTGCACAGGGGGAAGGAGGGGGAGGTTCCTAACTGCAAAATGAAGCTGAGAAATCAGCAACTTGTCCGCAGCCAGAGCCACTTGCAAACAACAAAAAAAAAATTGGTTACAGAGAAACCTAAAGACTCAGCTTCTATATTATAAACGAGAATAACACTGACCTACTTTCCAGCGCACTTGCAAAGCTGCTGGAGATGCTACAATGAAAGGCACTACAGAAACCTAATGCAATACTGCTTCAGATATACAGGAATAAGGTTATCACTGAAATGCAGCAATGCACTTTCTACAGTGATGGTAACAGATAAGAGATCAAATAATACAGAGAGCTAGACAACTCTTTTCGGAAGATATGGTTTTAAAAAGCATTCGGAACATACTCTTGCAAATGGTGCCCCAGATCTTTAATAATCACAAAAAGCAAAATTAACCTTTTTACGTGGTAAGGATTGTCTCTGGAAGAACCCCATGTGATAACCTGCACAGAGCTCAATTTATTAGCTTAAAATATGGTGATGACTTAATCCAGCCAGGATTCACATCTATATGGGAATAAGGGATTAATCAAGTCTTGCATGATTCAAAGGAAGCCCTCTGCAGTAAAGTGGAGCAATGTATAAAGAAGTGAAAATTCTCTGGCGTAGAGAAAGTGAGGTCTCAGAAACTGTACAATATATTTAGCTTCGCTAGGGTAAAGCAAAGCTGGGCTGTTGAGTTCTTTAGAAATGACACGGCTTCTTCCTTGTATTCCTACAACTACACAAACGAAGCCCAAGCCTCCACCAAGATGTACATTAATTTTTATATTTTTTTAAAAAGATGCTGAATTTGCCCTTACCATTTATAGAGACAAGCTTTCAAATCTTCTGCTGCAGCATTTATTCCCAGCATTCCTATCGTCCATGAAAAGACATTCTTTCCTTGAAATGGAAAAAGTCAGTCTTTGCAGGAAGAGGGCTTTGGTAAGCAGAACCTGAGTGTGCCCACACAGATGGCACAAAAACAGAGCTAAAGGTAGTGTGTCCATCAGGAAAGTCTTGAAAGTGCGAAAAATAACCATCAACTATGGCTTCCAAGAACTATATTGCACAAATCAGCATTTGGTCCACCCATTTGGGCCCGAGCCAGTACTCATAATACCACCCTTAAATCCTTGTAGGAGTCCTTTTCAAACACACAAATGAGAAAATAAGTACGCAGAAATATCCTCAGGGGCTCAGCTTCCCTCGAAGTGAACTGTCCTTCAGCATAAAGAAAACTATATTTAAAAATAGTTGAGTGATTAGCAGACTTGTAGCAACAGGTTATCAGAGAACCCATTAATGCTCATCCAGGCTGTGCTATTAGGAAAGAGAATAAATGTTGGCCAACTCACCTGCCCACCAACTCATTTGCCTGGCAGGGGTGAGGATGTGCTACCCATGCCAGATCCGCTACAAAACACCAAGCTTTAGGCAAACAGCCTCAGATGGCTACCTGACAAGTGGGTTAAAACTGCAACGAAGCACTAGGGAATAATATGGTAAATCATAGAATTGTAGAATGGTTTGTGTTGGAAGGGACATTTAAAGGTCACCTAGTCCAACCTCCCTGCCATAAGCAGGGACATCTTCAACTAGATCAGGTTGCTCAGAGCCCCATCCAACCTGACCTGGAATGTTTCCAGGGATGGGGCATCTACCACCCCTCTGGGCAACCTGGGCCAGTGTCTCACCACCCTCAGAGTAAAAAACTTCTTCCCTCATTTAGTTTAAAACAATTATTGCAACAGGTCCTACTCAAAAGTCTATCCCTATCTTTCTCACAAGCCCCCTTTAAGAACTGAAAGGCTTCAATAAGGTCTCCCTGGAGAGAGCGCAATTAAATCCTTTAAACAAGCAAGGGAATATCAGTAATTAACTATTTAGAACCCACCAATAAATGGGAATGCATCCCCTTTATGCATGCACATAGAGGCTTAAGCTATTTTATAGGAAAGACATCTCAAAGCTATTTTGAATCCAACAGACACATTGGCAACAGCCAATTCTCCTCCCAGCAGGACCTATCCATCCTGCGAGCATCTGCATCTGGAGAAGATGACCCCCCGCACGATCTAATCCATCCCAGCCAGGTCATCCAGACATCAATGCCCTCAGGGGGGTATTTTTGCCATCCTCTGGACTGTTTGTTTTGCAATAACTCAAGCTGTGGCTCCTCCATTGCCTCTCCTCAGAGACTATTTCACACCTTCCTAGATCTCTCTCTGAAGGCATTTTTCGTCCCAGTCTAATCTTCAGAAAAATTTGACAGCTACAAAAATGTAATAAACCAACCAGTCGGATTATATATATATTACAGTTTGAAAAAGATGAAAGGCTATATTGTTAAGAGATATAATTCCAGCGGCTTCCACAATGTAGCCTGTGCATACACAGAGGAAGAAAGGGAACTGAAGCAGCTTATATTTTGTCTTATAAGTCCCCTAAAATAACCCAACTTCCGATCCTCGGCTCACATCAGGAGAATGACACTGAAAAGGCTAATAAAGACCTGCCAAATATCTCATCAGGACAAAATACCTGTGTGTTCATACCAGCTCTTGCCAATGCATCAAGTGAAGTGATATGAAGAAAGGAAAGGAGGACTGTCTGCTTAAAAAAA
>VYZM01016397.1:2001-52958 GCA_013398915.1 Dromas ardeola | reverse complement strand
GGGGGGGGGGGCAGAAATCTAACACATGGTTTTCCTGGTCCAATTTAAGGGGCGGGGAAAGAATGGAAATAACACCCTTTCCCTAACTGGCACTGTGAGGGTATGGAGTTATTTAAAAATAGACTGATACGCCAAATTTACTAATCCCTAGAGAAATCAGCATCCCCAGCCGCAGGTTGTTGTTTCCCAAGGGAGGTCTTCCACTTGCTTTCGTTAACTGAGCTTTGGTCAACACACAAAGTTATTTTTTTTATCATAAAAACAGCTACAGCGTAACAATAGGCTTGTTATAAGCGCAAGGGAAAAGCCACACTGTTTAATACCACTGGCAAAACCTTAATGGGAAAGCAAAGATATTTTAAATTACTTTTTAATCACTTTGAGATATTTTCCCCCCAGATTGTAACTACTTACTGAACAACCGCACCTTTTTGAGAAGCAGCAACGCTGGCGGGCACAGACAGTATTTTGCATTTGGCAAAGATGCTTGATCCCAACGAGGGCTTCAGAATAATATTCACACGCAACGGTAGTGAAGTTGAGCCTTTTCAACTCTGTCTGCACGTTTTCTTTATTTCTTTCTGTATTTATTTATTCTTTTTTTTTGTTCCTTTCCCGATAAAAAATGAAGGATTTCTTTATTCTGCTTCCCAACTCCTTTCTCAAAACAGATAGAGTGAATCTCTTTCTAACTCAAAACATACTTGTAACTCAAAAGTTCCCAAGATGAGATCCTTCCCAGCTGGCCAGCTTGAGCCAGAGTAGATCATCTCAGGCGATTATATTGTTGAGCAATCATATATAATAATCATATATAATAATATAATTGCAGCACCACCTTGAAACCACAAACACTGATTCAAACCGTCTTCAAATGACGAAATGCTCTCCCTCAATGACAGGCACCATGTAATTGCCTGTCCTCTTCATTACCTTTGTGCTGCTTGATTTTATGATTGCTCCTTCCTCACTATAGATTTTACATGGCTGGAAGATGAAGGTGGGAAGAGGATTGGAGTTCGGAAGTCACCAAGAAGTTCAAAGTTTCATCAGCATTTCAAATTTCATAGAAAAAAAATAATTTTAGAAAAGACTGATGTCGTTTCCCTTGGAATTAGTATAACAACAGATTTGGATAGTACCACAGAACTTCTTTGTCTTACTGTTTGATGCTGTGTTGGTATTTTTGGGGTTCTGGAGACCATCCCTGTGCAATGACCACCAGATTCCCTTCCCTCTGCTCCGTAGGTGCCAACAAAATCCTCTTCCAAACCTACAGTTAGTGCTTCATCCTTGAGATCCACATCCCTAAGAGCACCCACTCTCACACCACCCCGCAACATGGCACCTCCATCCTTGTGAGAGGAGAGAAAAAAGAGGAAAGATCCTCACCACGGCTCCATAAAATAACCTTGAATTTGCAGGCAAGCAGGCTGGAGAGCTGCCACCCCACTCAGCTAAAAGATAAATATATTCGGCCTTTTGGATCTGTAAATGCAGAAGTAACTCACATCAGCTTCTTCCTCGCTGCTTAGAAAAAAAAGGGGACATCTGGATTTGCCTCTTTTGCAGAAAGCTCACATGACGCTCAATGCACCAGCTGTAGAAATGCTGGCTGCCATCCCAAACCAGCACAGAAAGCTGCCCGTGTGTGAAGGAGGTGTTTTTAAAACACACAAAAAAATACAAAGGTGGCAACAGGGAGCAAAAAGAAAAGTTGTAAGGCCCAGGGATGCAGATAATTCAAAATACACCGATGTGTCCTGAAAAATGGAGGCTGCGGCCAAAAAGTCTGACCCGACACAGGACAGATTCATCGGCAGCTCGCTGCAGAAATTAAGGTGGTTGCACAGATGTCTTTGCTTTTAAGGCAAGGAGGCACCTGCTCCTGATCGTGGAGCCTGATGTTCTGTAAATTCCAGGTGAAAAGAGAAAAATTAATCCCTCCACTTCATTAAAAAATGAATACATAAATAACTACAGCTAAATCGTCAACCCCGCCATAGCATCCCAACCTGAAGCTTGTAGCCATTTGATGAGGGAGGGCAAGGACAGTCTCGTCTTGCCCCCATCCCACCCAAGCTACAGAAGAGGATATGGACAGGTTGGAAAATAGGTGACGGTGGCAGCCACCAGCAGACCCATGATGCTGCAGGAGGGTGAGAAGTGGGAACCACATTGGATTTCCATAGTTCATGCATTTTCAGGTGCCGGTGTTTGGTCAAAACACCTGCACATCACAGGAAAGCTCTCATCAATGCCTGAATATGCAGCGGACATTAAGCTCATTTTTTTTTGTCATGTTTTTGACAAACATCCAGGAGCTGTCCTTAGCAATACCTACTGCCATAACTATAATTTCACTTCCCTGCATACCCCTGCATCTCAAAAAAAAAGGATAAATCGTTCTTTAACACTCAGGTTTTCCCCATCTGAGAAGCACTCCCAAAACACAACAAAACCGCTTTCCATGCAGTGCACAGCAGACATCTCCTGTGGCCAGACAGCAACGTTCGCGTCCAAGCAGACAAAGCTTTCCCTCTAGTTCTATGCTCTGCTCTGCCAAACCCAAACCACATTGCTGAAGTGGGAGAACACCTTCCTACTTCTTTGGGGAAGACCAGGGAATTTGTCCTGGGTTACTCGGAGGTGGCGTTTCTCAAGACAGACAACCGAGGAAGCTCAGAGTGGGAACTCTTCCAACGCTAAAGAGATTAGGATGACAGCCCAGCGAACTAGCAATCCCAACGCACCACATCAACATGCTTTTGCCTACGGTTGTCACTTCGAGGAGAGTTTGCTACAAAAACGACGTGATGGTTATCTTGTTCACTTGTAGGAATGCAAGAGTTGAGATGCAGGGAAAAAGCAGCAAGACGGGGGCCACAGGCTTTGTGGAGGCGAAGCCACCCCTGAGCCAGCTCACTGAGCAGGGACCACCACATGGGTGAAATCTGGCCAGAAACCAACCCAGTGCTGAAACGTTGGCCAAGAAACTGGTTTGAGAAAACACAAAATATGCTAACAGCCTGGCAACACTGCCCATTGCCCTAAGGTTGCTGCTGTGCTGAATGCTAACATCAGGACATCCAAAGGAAGGCAGACATGGGTAGGTACCAGATTAACCCACCACCCAAGGAGAACATTTTTTGGGTCACCACACCATTCACATCACATGCTGACAGCTGGGACAGCTGCACAAGGATGTTTCACAATGGCTCTTTTTCCCTTACAAACACACTCAACGCCATCCCACAGAGTAACGCCATGGATGGGAACTACACATGGGATGAGGAGATGGAGCAGGAGGCTGGGAGAAGAGCAACAGCAACCAAAGTCCACCAGCAAGCCCACATCACTAGGGCCACGACAATGATCAGAGGGCTGGAGCACCTTTCCTGTGAAGACGGGCTGTGAGAGTTGGGGTTATTCAGCCTGGAGAAGAGAAGGCTCCAAGGAGACCTTATAGCAGCCTTTCAGTACCTAAAGGAGGCCTATAGGAGAGATGGGGAGGGGCTGTTTATGAGGGAGTGGAGTGATAGGATGAGGGGTAACAGTTTTAAACTGAAAGAGGGGAGATTTAGATTAGATATCAGGAAGAAATTCTTTACTGTGAGGGTGGTGAGGCACTGGAACAGGTTGCCCAGAGAAGCTGTGGATGCCCCACCCCTGGAGGAGATCAAGGCCAGGCTGGATGGGGCTTTGAGCAACCTGGTCTAGTGGGAGGTGTCCCTGTCCAGGGTAGGGGGGTTGGAACTAGATGATCTTTAAGGTTCCTTCCAACCCAAACCTTTCTATGATTCTATGATTCTACCACTAGCTTTGAGCCCTTGTATGTGCCCTTGGACAAACAACATCCCCAAATCCTTAGCACCCCTAAAGACAAAAACCAGTATCCACATGGAAAACAGCATTTGTGAGGTTCAACGGCAACACTTGCAAAGATCAGAAGGACAGGGATAAGGAGAAAATGCAACAAGATCTAGCAAGGACCTGGGCACAATAAGGGCATCAACACATGGATGTTACATCTCCATTTGCTTTAGCAAATAAAGGAATCTTTTACATATAGTTGTGCGCATGCATATGTATTTTTACACACTGATATAAATACAGTTTTTCCAATCACCATGCCTCTACCTGAAAGCACAAATGTCCAGTCCGAGACAAGAAGAAAGAAAACCACTTGAGTCACACAAGAAAAGTGTGAGCACTGAAGCTGATGCTCACTGCTCCCACCTGGACACGAATCCAGGCACAGGCTTATCCCCAGTCAACCTCTTATTTGCGTCACCTGAATGTCGGAAACGTGGGTCAGGTCAGTTGAACAACATCCCCAGGGAGGACCTGCTGGTTTACTTAGCATGAAGTGGCCTCTCCGGACCTCAGCAGCCTCTGGCAAACACTTGGGCACGTGGATGAAGTGGACTGGGGCCAGGGAGCGTGCTGTACTTGCACGCTGTACACCCCTTCCAGCAAAAGTGCCTTCACCAACACTTGCACGGCACAAATCCCAGGCGGGGAGAATTAAGGAGCTAAAAACAACTCCCCTGCCTGGACTTTAGGGGTATCACGAGGTGAAAACCAGCAAATCTGAACAGGAAGAGACGTGGCCTCGTTACTGCAAGAGATGTCCTTCTGTAGCTTTGCTCCCAAAGGGACAACAGGTGGCTACCAAACAGCAAGGCTTTCAAGAGCATCCCATACCCAACCTTCAGCTGGGGTGACCCTCCCCAAACAGTTCCCACCCACTTTCCTCATCTTTATCATGCAGCACGTACACGGGCAGTGTACCAGACCCACAGTATACACAGAGTAGGGAGACGGCCATCAGCAAGTGTCCAAGAGCACAAAGACACCACAGAAACAGTTTTGAATCTGGACAGATCAACAAATTAACAGGGCCAAATACGCTGTCAACACAGCCAGGGACCATCATGGCAGCTGGTGGGAGATAAGTATCTTGACCCGGGCTTGGCTGACACCATCAACACATCTCTCAAAGTGCGAAGGGACTGTCACATTCATCACATTTTCATAATTCACACCACCAAACAACACCCGGCACCAGGCTTGTGACTCCAGGTCCAGCAAAAGCAAGACAGGTCAGAGATACAGAGACACCACAACAGTTATTTTCCCCCTCATCGCTAAAACAATCTGCCCCACCACCTGGTCGACTCCACCTTTCTAACCCATCAGTCTAGGCAGCTCCCAGAGGCCATATTCCCATACAGCCGGTCCTTTCTGCTACGCAGAAGAAACTGCATGTCAAATCAAGAGATGGAGAGAGAAAGCTATAAAGCTGAGAAAAGACGCCTTCAGCAAAATTTGTTTTAAGGCATGACTAGCTCGTACTGAAAGCTAAATCC
Source organism: Dromas ardeola (assembly GCA_013398915.1). NCBI lineage: Eukaryota > Metazoa > Chordata > Aves > Charadriiformes > Dromadidae > Dromas > Dromas ardeola. The sequence continues at coordinate 47,586 of VYZM01016397.1, read as the reverse complement.
TCTAGTTTTCAGCCCAGATCCTTGTAGGAGGACCATTTATGTTATCTCTCTCCAGCCAAATGTGGTGCTGGGGGACTATTCAGGACAGCAGTAACACCATTAATGTTCTTGGCACTGCTGCAAGTAGATCCAGGGGCAATGAGCACTGATATTTAGGGAAACATCACCCGTATCAAAAGGAGCATCCGTCCCACTGATCCAGCAGCGGTGCTGCAGCCGCTGGTAACATGAAAATTACACAAAGCTCTGCACTCCCCCCAAACATGAGCCTTGCGGGTGATGAATCAGAGTTGTTGCCTCAAGGGACACCATGGAGAAGTCATGTAAATCCACAGAAGCTCCTTACACCTCCAAGTAACGGTAAACTAGCTGGGAGGGAAAACAAAAGAATAGTCCCAGGAAAATCCAATGGAGCTTGGCTTTGACTGTCCTGCCCAAAAATTGAGCTGTTGCTCGTGAATCTGCTGCTGAAGCAGATACCAAGTCCCCTGGGAGTGGACCAGTGAGCATCCAAGGGATGCATGCACATCCCACCAGTGTGTCATGGGACCAGCACTTCCCTGCTTGCCTTTCAGAAGACCAACAGGAGACCAACAAGGCTTTACTCACCCTGGCAAGAGTTTTCAAGAGGAGGAACATGACGTTAAGCCCAAAGACCTAAAGAACAATATGGTTCTCAGTGATTTCAGGGCATTTGGGGATAGATTTTTAGTATGGCCTATTGCGATAGGACAAGAGGTAATGCCTTTAAACTAAAAGAAGGTGGATTCAGACTAGATATAGGGAAGAAATTTTTTACACTGAGAGTGGGGAAACACTGGCCCACTTTGCCCAGAGAGGTGGTGGATGCCCCATTCCTGGAAACATTCAAGGCCAGGTTGGACGGGGCTCTGAGTAACCTGATCTAGTTGAAGATGTCCCTGCTCATGGCAGGGGGTTGGACTAGATGGCCTTTAAAGGTCCCTTCCAACTCAGACCATTCTATGATTCTAATTCTGCATGGCTTCTTTAAGCACCCGTGTTTCAAAACACTGCCATTCTCTGCATTTCATTTTTTTCTATACATAGTTAACTAGAGATCAAAGATATGAAACGGTCAAAAGCCCAGCAAAATGCAACATGGGGAAAAACATGAAAAAATGGCCAAATCTCTGAGACAGCTCCTGGATAAGGCTGCTCTCCATATGAGTGAGGCTAAGGCATGACGCACTGGGACTCCCTCCTCAGCCCTCCCGACCATATCAGCACGCAGCAAAGCAACACATCACCAAACCCTGCTCGCTAGCTTTCTGTAGGGCGGTTGTGTACAGCCTGGTTTGGCACAAAAATCAAGGATGTGGGAGTGAAAAAAAAAAAGACAACTAGCCAGACCACCAGCTATGCCTGAGTAGGTAAACAGGTGGCTTTTTAATTGAGTTAGGTAAGTGGTATTTCTAATCACATTAACGCAGGCACTTAAAACAATACTACTGGCGGGGTTGTAGCTTGAGGAGAGCTTTGAAGGAAGGCTTCTTTTTGGAGAAGGCGGCGCTGAAAACTTTCATCAACCAGCTCTCCCTTTTCACAACTCAGTCCAAAAGAGGCTGAAACTTCTACAAATGNCCAAAAGGATTTGGAGATCCCATTCAGTAGAAAAGCCAGAAAAAAAAAAAAAAAAAAAAAAAAAAAAACAACCAAACAAACAAAAAACCCCCAACATTTCTCAAGGGCAAAGTTTTATTTGCATCTGCCCGAGCCCCATCCTTCCACATGCAAGTGACCCTCTCCTGCAGAGATGCTCTTACCAACTGCTTCTTAAGTCCTGTTCCCCCGGTCACATAAGACTTTCTTCTAACCTGGAAGGAAAAGTGAGACAACTGGTTAGTACTGGGAAGAAAACTATTTTGCCATGATGGCTAAGGACACGGACATCAGCACCATAAGCTCTGGTGTCCAGCAGCAACCTGCAGGGACAAAAGCAAGTGTTGGTTCCTCAAAACATCGTTGCTGAGCATGGGAACAGCATCTCCTTTTTAAAAGAAAGGGAACACGAAGCTCTAAAGCTGCTAAAGAGTTTTAAGACTTCCAGATTAGCAGAGGTGCAGAAGTAGAGGATTATCACTGGTTGCAAGATACCTGCAAAAAATAAGAAATTAAAACCTGCAGTGGGAAAGGGAAATCACCTATTCAACTGTCCTGTCTTCTTTAGGACCCTGAGCCTGCTGTGGGAGGAAAATCTGGCCACAATCCAGTTCAGCATTTCAGCTTATGTCAAATTTGAGAGACCACGGAGAGCCCCACTCAGTCGAAAACTTCACATTTCTCACCAGCAATGTTGTTCATCTTTTGCGCTTGCGTACACACGCACACACCCACACCCCTGCCTTGCCAGAACTTCCATTTTTAGCTTTTATTCCAAGGACTGTCCTTCTGGAAATGCAACCCCTCTTGGCTGTAAAAGCACCTAATTGTCCTGGGAGGGAAAAACGCTGGTGCAACCCCGAGAGGCTGGTCCTGCATCCACCGAGGAGCTCGCGAGATGCAACCCAGAGCTGCAGCCAGAAGCCACATGGTTTTACCCGCAGACACTCAGATGATGCAAGATACGCATTAGCCAGATAAATTGGAGGTTCCTTAACATATCCATCTACCTTGCAGCATCTATTAAGTATGCAGTATTTCCTAATTTACTCCATTACAAAGAGACTGCATTGTCCATTCATCAGTCTGTTATCACTAAAGGCCTTTTAATTAATGCACCTACTCGCTTTGTTTGGTTAACGCCAACAAGGAAACCCTTCTTCACTCACTGGGTTAAGCTCCTGTGCTGCTTTGGTCACTATATGCGGAATAAAAGAGTATTTTTAAGGTATTAATAAACACTTCCTATATAAATGCTATATACTTCCTGTATACACGCTCCATATACAAAGCTCACTAAAAAAAAATATAAAAAAATAGGATGCAATTTCTCCAGCCAGAAAAATTCAGAGATAAAATTGCAGCAATTATTTGTATCTGCCCAGAGAAGCAATCCCAGCCTTCGGTGACCTCTGTGCAAACATACCAAGCCAATTACACACTGTGACAGCCGACTTTCCCCTCCTGTATCAGCAGCTTCTTGTTGCTGGCTGTGAGAAACATCAAAAGGCAGCACAAAAAAAAAAAAAAAAAAAAAGTTCATTNCAAAAAAAAAAAAAAATATACGTGTTACCAAGCGCTTCAGGCTAGGGACAACCAGCCTAGAGGTTTAATCAAGATTTGGATCAAATTGTGCGAGGGGTATTGTAAACATCGATCTTATTGAGTTGTTACAGCTAGAGGATGCAATTCCCAGGTACCTGCCCATTTAACCTATGAAAATCACCATCAGGTAGCTCAGCTCAGCTCAGTTCTTCCCATCCCCGTCCCCTCTTGTTGACCACGGCCTTCATTAGCAGATGAGTGGTAATCTGGGTACCTCACCTCATCCTTCAGCATCCTACACCTCGGACATCCCCAGCAGCGCTCTTGTGTCCTCTTGGTAAGGTAAAACTAGCCCATGGGGCAAATGGAAACTTTTTAAAAGCCCCCAACCATAGCTAGCAGCTGATAGAAGAAATGTCATCAGCTTAGAGATTAATGGGCAGGAGAAGGCGATGCACAGCCTACCAGTTTGCCTTGTATTGCTTAGGACATCCTAGGTCCAACTTCTTGTTGAGCAACACCAGCACTGCTCTGGTTATAAGGACACTTTTTCTGCTGTGCATCTCAAAGGACTTTTCCTTCACCCCCTTTCTTCAGGAAGAAAAACAAGCAGCAGGGGCTGAGACCTGGGAAATTTTGCCTTCAGCTGCCAGCCTCTTCTGCTCCCGGAAAAGAAATGTAGGAAGAGCATGATGAAGAGCATGTAAAAGACCCCTGGGTTTCTGAATCTTAACATCACTGAGAGATGCACTTAGGTCTGGATTTCAACCACCACATGCTCACCATCCCCATTTATATCCCCCAGTGCATTGCTGAGGGCAGCTAAAATCCAGGTGATTCTCCATCAGGTGAAAGAAATACAGGAGCACAGATTTAAGAGAGCCTGAAGCCTCGCATGAGCTCTCCCAAGCAACAAGATCCAGAAATCAGCTCATCCTACCAGTGCCCACGAGGCCAGGGTAACTCCAGATGCTATCTGCTACCCAAAAATCCCCTCCTCCCGAGATGTTTACAGGAGGGAAACCACCTCAACCACCCAGCTCACCAGTCACCCAGGTGCTCTGAGTCTTCCTCAATCTGCTCTGCCTACGCTCGTGCGTGGAAAACAAACCCCAGGGCAGCCGTGTTTTCCCCAGCAGAGGAAAAACAGCCGACTCGGAGAGGGGAGATCCATCTGGAAGCAAATGTTGTGAAAAGCATCCCGTCGTTCAGCCAGGATGAGTGTGCCCAAGGGCAGCGTCAGCCGCTCGTGGTGATGGCCAAGGACTGGGAGCAGGAAACCTGGTGTGGGAGATGACAGACGGAAACACATTAAGATTCAATGAAAAAGGGAGGGAGGTTGGAAGAACCACACTCCGAAGCTTCAGCTGGCAGGAGGAAGAGCAGCTCTAATGAGGCCAACAAAATCACGACAGGTTTCAAGCCCTATATACACTGTTACACACTACAATGACAATGTCAATCCATCCTTCAGCTTCCAGGGGATGCACTCCATCACCTGCTTGGAACTGGGATGGAGACATCCTTTTCTAAAACCCAGAACGAATGCACTGACTTAAGTATTATACTTTGGGCTTTTTTTTTTTTTTTTTTCTTTTTTTCTTCTTTGTCTGAAGCATTCATCCATGAAACGCAATGATTTCTGCCTGCACCGATAAAGGAAACGTTACTGACTGTTTAGGTGAGATTAATTTCAGGATTGTGGCCAGACTGAGGAAATTGGGGGAAGAGATCCTTCATAGCTGGATAATGAGGTTGCAATTTTATGAGTAATTCTCCTGAGTTATGTGCCAGCACCCTGGGTGTGGGTGACACGTTCATTCCTTCCCTCCCTTTTTGAATGGAAAATGCCATCCAAGCACACAAACACGATAATTATTTAAAAAAAAAACAACAACAAACAACAAAAAATCACAAAAATCACGAAGTAAAGGTACAGATTGCACCTAACTTGTACAATGTCCAATACAGCTGCTATCTAGAGGAGTTTGTCTGGTGGGTTCTCCAGGAATCTCCCCAAGCTGGAACACAACCAAGACGTACACCATATCCCCAAAATCTAAAGAGACTCTGGGGTAGAAACCAGGACAGTACCAAGACAAATCAACAGTCAAAGACACTGCCCTGTACACCTCTATTGCTAACACTGTTGATGTGGAGAGACCAACCCAGGCTTCCTCACTTCAATGTTCACATCCTCGCTGCTGGGTCACCTCGCATCTTCATGCATGGTCCTACACACACTGCAGGGACCAATTGTCTGTAGGGGTGCCATGCTCCTCCCAGCTTGAAATGGAAGAAGTAGATTGCAGCCAGCTCCCACTTTTGAGCAAGCAAAGGCTTCTACAAGGAGGTTACCTGAAGTTTTAATGCTGTCAAAGTTCAGCTGCATGGAAACCAGAGAGGAGGAGGAAGGGCCCTTTTCTGAAGATCTCTCTGCTCCATCTGGAGCCATCACCTTCCATTACTCAACTGCCTTTCTGGGAATTCTCCATGCTTTCCCCTATGCCATGCCCAAGCACTAGACATGAAAATAGCTTACGACAGTTCCTGCTGGCATGACATCGACTCTGTTTCTCCTGGAGGACGAATGAGCAGATGGGACCAGTGGAAGATGGCTGAGCTAGAGAGCTGGACAACTGGAGTCTTTCCAATCCAGTAACCACAGTCCAAAAGACTGAGCATGCAAAGATTCTTCAGGGTCAGAACCTCTTTCCTAGGGGTAGGAACAGGGTCAAGGAAGACAGGCAGGTGCTTACTGACAGGCTGTGCAGGCTAACTTATGTCTGCATGGGTGGTTTTACTGTTCCCCAAATTCCTGCTTTGCTTGCTTATTTCCCCAGTCAACTCACTGCGTTATTACAGCAAAATAACCACAATACCGAAGAGCTTTTGAAATGAATATGATGGGCTCACAAGCATCTTCCGTCATGCAGAACTAAAATTAAAGTGTACACCCGGCCTCGCCTCACTCCCTGAAATTCATGTCGAAACTTCCCTGCTTCACGTCAAGAGACTCCCGAGAGCTGAAAGACCTAATGGGAAGCCGCAATTGCAGCCGCAAGAGTATCACTGTTGCTATCAGACTTCAAAGCAGGGTTCCAGCTCCACCACCATGCCCGTTCCAGCAGACCAGCTGCTGTTCGAGGCACAAGGCTGTCTCTAGAGCACCGTGTCCTCTGTGCACGTGGACAATCATCATCCTCCAATACAGATGGACATGGGAGGACCAGGAGAAGACAAGTTTCCTGATATTTTGGGGCAGCAAAAGGCAACCATAAGTGTTTTCTCAGACACCATTGCTGAAGATCTCATACATGTTCTGGCTTTGCCACTACACCGACATAAGAAAAGTAAAACTAGAAGCCAGAAGAAAATAGAAACGACCTTTGTAAAAAAAACCAAGGAGCAGGTGGCAGCAAATACAGAGTTCAGGGGCTATAACACCGTGACATGTCACAAGGTTGGGCATCCCTAGGTAGAAACAACCTCTGGGAACCACCTGTGAATACACCTCCACCCACCAGGCACATCGACTGCTTACCCTTCAGAGGGGTTCTGAGCAAAGATGTAACGCTGCACTACCAGACCAGAGAAACCCCCGATATCCATGCTACATCAGGCCTTAGGACTCTGCAACTCCAGCTGAGATGAGCAGCTCTATAAGAGGATGCATTGGGACAGATGCTGACCCACAGCCGTCAAGGCAGTCAGTGCCCTGGTGTGAAAACCCTGTTCAACAACCAATTACTGATACAGCAAGCCAAGTAATTTCCAAGGTCTTGCTGCAAACCCCAATTTTTTTTTTTTTCCACATTACCTCCCTCGTCCCATTTGGTTGACAATCCCTTCATGGCTCCTCACGCTATCAGGACCACAGTAAGAAAACTTATACCATCTCAGACAACTTTCTGGCTCAGCAAACACAGCTGCCTGCGCTTGATGCATATTTTGGGGTTGAAATTGAGATGCAAACTGCTGCTAAAATAACTGCCACGGAGGAGGGGTTGCTTTTTCTCCTGAGATACGGAGACACTTTCCGTTTCTTCCCTCCCTATCCCTTGACTGATTTTACCAGCCTATAGAAAGAAATAGGAATTGCATGACTCAAGGGGAGACTCATCTTCTACCCATCACAGAAATGCACACCTGCACCCAAGTAGCTGCGTGAGACACTGTCTTCTGTCCCTGGCCACCAGTATCACACTAACCCCACCGGCACAGCTTTGAAAGATGCCCATGAGAAAACACAGAGAAGACAAGAAGAAGCAACAGTACCAAGAATTGGAAGCAAAAACTGAAGGACTGTCCCAGCTGTGATGAACAGAAGGAGATTTCCTCCTCTCCATCACAGCATCTAAGGGAGCATCCAAGGAGCTACCAAGGCAAAGAGGAAGGTCCTCATCCCGTGTGCCAAGGAGGTCATGGGAGGAGAAATCTGCAATTTGCTGCATGGAAAAGGCTGCATGGGATCAGGTCAGAATGATCAACATGGTCAAGGGATAAAAACTATGCCTAGGAACGAAGTGATGGCAACATCTCTTAGTGATGTCTGCAGTATCTCATATACCATGCTGGTTTGCCTGCTTCATGAGCTTTAAAATTCTGTAACGCATCTCCAGAAAAAGCTATAATTTACCAGCATATATTTTTCATTGCCTCCATTTTTACTGCATTTTTATTGTGGTGCCCAAATACCCGATCGCTGAGAAAGCGGAGTGGGGATTAGTAAGGTACATACACAGAGGCACCAGGAGATGTTTCCTCTGCTGCAAGAAGACACATCTGAAAACAGCTTCTTGCTCCTTGAAATCCTACCACAGCAGCAATGCCAGGTGTCAGAATGTGACCCCCTGCAAAACTGCAAAATTCACTTTGATGGTGTACTGATATTACAGCCCCCATGGCACATCTCCAACATCATCAGTTTCCTCAGTTACGATTCCTCCTTACCCTAATACAGCTGACAGTAACACGTGTAGGATCCAGAGTTTCAGCGCAGGGGAAGACGACTCTCAAAGACAGAGACATCAGTGCATTTCAGCAAGGCCTTTAGAGTCAGTTATCTGATGCTTTAGACTCCACTGATGGCATTTATGAATTTAAAAATGCATATAATGCTTCAACATCCTCTCCCAGTCACTCTCTTTAGGATGCAAATGTAATTTAACACAATTAGGCAGGACAGAAAGCCCAGACCTTTTTACAGGATTAACTGCATTCCAGTTGTCAGGCAAGATAAAGAGACGCCAGCTCAAGAGGACGGCTGGACAAAAGCACATTACCACCTCCGGGTGATTTTCAGATCACCATGGGACTTTGCAATGAGGAACAGCACTTTTCAAAAAGGCATCAAGCCCTGCGGCAGCTCTATGTAGGGGGAAAAAACCCACCCACTGAGTAATCCTAGATTTTTTAGCAGCAAAACTCGTTAGCAGGGAGAAATTCTTTCCTGTGAGGGTGGTGAGACCCTGGCCCAGGTTGCCCAGAGAAGCGGTGGATGCCCCGTCCCTGGAGGGGTTCAAGGCCAGGCTGGACGGGGCTTTGAGCAACCTGGGCTGGTGGGAGGTGTCCCTGCCCAGGGCAGGGGGGGTGGAACTAGATGATCTTTAAGGTCCCTTCCAACCCAAACCATTCTATGATAAGAAAAGGTTTCATTTAGAAAAATAAATAAATAATAATCTAATCTTTAAGACTGGAAAACCCCAAAACTCCAAGAAAGACACAGCAAGGCACATTGCCTTGCAAGACACATCCAGGGCACATCGCTCCACTTGCAGATGTGTTATCTGAAATCCTCAACATTAGGGCAGAAGAGAGAGAGGAAGAAGCTCTCTGCATGAGGCTTCAAGACATTGAAAGCATTTATTTCCATTGCTTAAGTTTCAGATTTGAACTGAGAAGCTGACGAAGTCTCTGTAGGTACCTTGAAACACTTCCCATCACGACTGCTCTTTGCAGAGGAGAAACATTTTAAAACTGGCATTCAATAGATATTTCTGTATAATCTGCCATTTTCCACAGAAAAATCAGTCCACCCTAATTCTGGGTATTTTTTTGTATTAAAACACACCCCAAACATTTATTATCACAGACAGCAATATAAAAAATAAAATACATTAAAAAAGGAACAGATTTATTAAGTAAATCCTCTGGATCTCCCCCGTGACTCCCCAGTGACTTCAGAGGACCTTTAGGTGGTAACAAAGATCTACACAACATGTTTTCAGGAGAAATTCAAGAGTACTTAACTTGTGCCACTCTATTTTTAAAACAGCATGGATCAGGAGGATCTCTGAAGTAATCAGTATATCAGCTCTAGCCCTGCAAGAAGGAATGATACGGAGAACCACCTCAGCAGAGGTAGAAGGTGCCAAATGCTGTGGTTGAACGCCTGACATGCTGAAGATGCTTTGGTCAGTCCTGTATCCCTGCACCTTCACCTCCCATCCTAAATCTGGCACAACAGCACTGACCTTTGTAAAATGCTTTGAGATCTCTGGGTCTGTCACACAAGTCCAGGTGCGACTACCTTGCGTCCAGGTAATCCAAAACAAATCACTGCAGAGAGCTAATGGCACAGTCTGTCTGAAAATAGACAGAAATCCCCACCAAAAACATCTAAGTCGTCATGATAGAAAAATAAATCCCAGCAGGTTGTTGCTAGCATTATATGAATCATCATGTTGTTATAGCAACTTCATATCTGCATCGAATCTGAAAGCCAAGCACAGCTGAAATAATATAACAGCATTAAGTAAAAATGATATATAACAAGATAAAAATGGATCAGCTCGATCTCAGAGGAGCACCCGCACTTCTTTCTCACCCTCTCCCCTCCCTTTGAAAACATTACTTTCCTGTATTTAAACAAAGAGAAGAGACTTGGAGTTTATGGAGAAGCAGGAGAGCACTAACGAGCTTTCGAAATCAAGGAGAACCTTCAAAACGAAGAACCACCTTTAAATGAAATCAAGTGCAATTCCCAGTTATTACCACCAGCCCCAGCCGACTGACCCTATTGTTCCCACGTACTGAAAAATTCATGTGTTGCATGAATTAGATAAATATATATGTACCCTGTCATCCCGCTCTGTTCAGGAGTCCCGAGCTGAGAGATCCCAACAAGAACAGAAGATGCAGAAGCAAGAAAGGGGATGCAGAAGGTCTATATATACTGCAGGTATATGTCGTTATTTTGTAACTAGAGAAAAAGTGAAAACTATCACCAAAGTTCCTTCCATCAGAGCAGCAAAGGAAGAAAGTTAAATAAACATATTTCTTTCAGGGACTTGGCAGAAAAGCATGTCTCCTCTGAAAAGTAAGAGACTCCCACCAACCTCCAAGACACCGCAGGTGCCTCAAAAGAAACCACTTTGCCCCAATTAGTGCCAAGGATGCCCAGAAAGCACCGCAGGGCACTGAACGGCTCCTCCTCCCTGTGGGATGCTGCCAGCGTCAAAGGAGGTTTGAAGCGGGAAGAAGGGAAATAGCTGAGTGATTTGCAAATTTTGCTCTTGATGTTTCAAGCAAATTAAAGCCAACCAAAAAAAAAACCCAAAAAACCAAACCCAAACCCCCAGCTCCAGTGCCAACAAAGTCCTATTAGTCTTACCAACAGCACTAAAGTAACTCAATTAACTAAAAGCTAATAAAAAGAAGCAGCCTAACTTATTCTTTCAGAGTTCAAGACAGCAAAAGCATCACTCTACCCCAGACAGAACTCTTGTTCGTTTTTTTCTTTTCCTTTTCGTCTTTTCCTTAAATGCATTTATTCATTAAAGTTTCCTCGTAGGCTGTGTAATGAGTCACTTCTTGTTTCTCTATGAAGTGCAAAGGGATGGAGAGGAACGGGATTTAAAGAAAGGATGGAGACACTCACAAAGCCTGTTAGAAAAGCTTGAAAAGCTTTTGAGGGAGCCACGGATAAAGAGAGGCAGCTCCTCACATGGACTCCAAAACCTTTTCTCATTCACGGTAGCTTTCACGGGGTCTGAGTCCGGCTGTCTCCTTGCTTACAGCCAGCACAGAAAGCCACCCCCTCTCTTCCTCCCAAAAATAACTCGCCGAGCTTTCCTCCTCCCCAGAAGAGCTCGGGAAGAGAAATCCAGAGCTCCAGTAGCAAGCAGGAGGGATGCTGCTCCTCCCATGGTCTTGGTGGCTCACACCTCGCAGCCAGAGAAGTCCCAGCAGCCACTAGCTCAGAGTGAGCCACATGCATCCATATGGGTGAGTGAAGACTGCAAGCAGCTATTTTGCAACTGTTTTTCTGATGGGGAGGGAGAATCCATCAGATCAGTAATGCCAAGCTCAACAAAAAGCCCAGGAGACAAACTCTCCCATCACCAGCCTTCTCTCAAGCTAAATCTGCTATGTCCTGGTTTGGTTCCACAACTGCTCTCCAGGACCTTCATCCAGCCCTCAAGGCCTCCCTCCATCAACAGAAGCTTTGAGGAAGCAAGCCAAGAACCAGTGCGAAGGTATGACACAAGTCTGCAGAGAGACTGGACAATGGGAACCATGTGTCAGCGTGGTCTCGATTTAGGTTGAGTTCTGATGGATCAGGGCCAGAATAACCTCCACCACGAATGCAAAGGGAGATGCTACTCTAGCAAAACTCAGAAGCATAATCCAGACCCACCTGGGGCCAAGCTCATCAGCCCCATGAAGCTCAGACTGATGAAATTATAACTTCCGAACACAAGAACCACTCAGGTTTGCCAACTCAGGTCTCCTTAGGGATGGTGAGAGCAGAACAGCCACTGCACAACCCCACTGATGATTGGTTTAGATAGACTTTGACCTATGGAGCCCAGACCCCTTGACCAACCACCTCCACAGCACCCGCTATCCAAGGATGGCAGGCAAAACCCCAAGATACCACACAGAGCATGTCACACCATCCATCTTCAGGTCTTCAAAAGCGACCCGCTGACCTCCAGACAGACACTGTGCTGATGGCAAATGCATTCCATTCATGCTTTTGCCACCCATTTCCTCAGTCCTCGGGTAAGAAGGACCCTAACCCTTTGGAGCTCCCCAGCACTACTGCAATAAACACAAATCCCAAAAACGCACACCCTGAGCCCAATTCCACTACTGCCATGGCTTTCCAACAAGGGCTTCATCATGTCCGTGTGTAGCAGTGGAGGACTTGAAAGTGCTGAGGTCATGATGGTGTGGCATAGCTCATGGCAGAGACCTTCTACCTTACCTAGAATGGTGTTTCCCCACTTTTCTAACATTTATTCTAGGTGAAAAGGAAAATTAAAAAAAAAAAAAAAAGAAGAAAAGAAAAAAAATCAAAACTCAAAGTGAAAAAAATCACCACAAAATATAAAAACAACAACAACAACAACAACAAAAAACAAACTAAAGACAGAATCTAGGGGAACTTTTTTGCTGCCACCTAGGCAGCAAAAGGTTCCAAAGGGTTCACATGCCAATCTAATAATAAAGCTGTCATATGGGGTGATGTGATTTTAGCTTTCAAGCTGAAGGTTGCTATGGGAGGCTGTTCCCAGCAGCAGCGCTGCACAGTGTTTGTAAAAGGCCTTCCCAGCACCAGACACTGCTCGGATTTTTGAGTAGGAAGAAATTCACTATTTTATTTTAGTTTTTTTTTTTTAAAGTCCCAGAAAAAGCAGCAGTCCTGGAAAGAGATGGGGAAGAAAAAATTATAATAAATGGTGCTGTAATTCAGAAGCTTGGAGAAGTGTGGATGCACTTTGCTCCCAAAGCTAAAGCACCAGGTAAAACTCAATCTTGCAAATCGGCGCACATCAGCTGAGCCGGGGTCGCCGTATTCTCCAGCGCCAGGTTTGCTCGGACGTGGGAGAAGTTAAAAAGATGATCGGATGATCTCGCGTGCCATAGGAGCAGAAACAGGCACCATTATTGCAATGCCTCTGCAGCCGTGCATTCAACTGCAGGGTACCTTGACCGTACATTTAAATCCTGACTCTCCGATAAAAACAAGGCATCACTTCACACCAGGTTGAGGATGTTTACCTAGCATGGGACAAGCTCTTTAGAATTTAAAAAGAAAAAAAAAAAACACATACATATATATAGGGACCTGTGCAAAGAATAAAAAAAAAGATATACATACACAGAGGGCTTGGCAAAGCTGGTCAATACAAATGACTCTCTTAAAAGTAACAAACAAGTGAACACAGAAGATATTTTCTATACCAAATTACAAGATTTAGAGCCCGTTACAAGCTGCAGGATTTACAGAGGGAACACAATAAGGAGGCGGTTTACTGATGACTTAACACAAGGACGTAGCCATGAAGCAGCGGGAGGGGGAGAGGCAGTAGCTATTTACTTTTACACAGTGCGCTGAAGATTACTGAATACTGATTTATAAACGGCTTTTAATTCATGTTGCCAAAGCTTCCAGCTCTTAGGTGCTTTAATTCTTTGCGGGTTAAGGAAAGCAGAGTTGGTGGATGAGATATATATGAATAGGGATGAATACTTACAGAGCAAACACACTGCAGTTCCCCGGACACGTGCCTACACGAGGTTAACATCAAGATAGATATACGACTGTGTTATTTAAAGGACAAACTGAGAATGCAATAATATTAACAATGACAACAATAAAGGCAAATGACACATTTTGAGCCCCTGCCCAGACATGAGCAGTCAGCCGAAAGCTGGTGTACCCTGTTCTCCGGTTCAGAACTGGACCATCTTTTCCTTTGCAAACCGACAACAGGAGATGCTATTTTTACAAAAACACAGTTACAGCAGAACCACTAAACCGAGAAGTCAAATCCTTTGGGGCTTTCTGTTTGTAAGGTTTTCAGGATATGTTTGCCTCTGACTCCAAAGCCTCTCACCTAAGTGAACTGCAATAACTTATTCCCGCGCAGAACTTGCTTGTCAGGAGTCCGGTGCTCAGGTGGTCAGTTCAGAGGAAAGGCTGGAACTGAGGGGCTTAAACTGGCCTTAAAATGGGTAGGAAATGGCAAAAATCAATTTAATTTAGTGCTGCTCTATTTTTGGGCAATTATCCTCTGTTGCTACTTTAACTTGTCAATGCAAAAGACACGATATTATATATTGTTTCCATATTTTTATATATATAAAATATATATTTATAGACACACATATATTTTTATATATACACACCATAAAAGATATATATATGTATATGTTTTCATATTCTACACTGTTGTAGTTGTGAAAACCTAAACCTTTTCACTTGCAATGTCCCATAGACACAGACCTAAATCTTAGCTACAAGGTCTCATCAGATCAGGGAGATGATTTTCAAAGGGCTGTCAGATCCCCAGTGGCATCGGCACCAATGCCAGCCAGGAAAAAAGATCAGGACCTTGTGTCTATCATGGAAAGACTCTTTTTCCCCTCCAGCTATGATGATACATCTTGTTTTCAAAGGGTCATTACGGATGTGCTGTCTATGTGGCTGAAGGAAATCTGGCTGATGACGCAGGAGTCTTCAGTTCAGTGGATCAGTGGAGCATCTGCTTTACATGAAAAACATGTAAGATGGGATGAAAACAGAACCAGGTCTGGAGTCAAAAGAAATGGAAGAGTGTACAACCATGCAAAGGAGATGCGTACCTGTAGGAACAGGAGGCAGAACCCTCTACTCAGCACAGATATCCCTGCTGAGATGGTCCTTCTTCAACACCGAGAGCCAGCAGGCAAGATCTCCTCCAGGCTGGTCCACAACCATAAACTGCCTGGATGGGGCTTTGAGCAACCTGGTCTTGTGGAAGGTCTCCCTGCCCGTGTCTGGGGGTTGGAACTAGATGATCTTTAAGGTCCCTTCCAACCCAAACCATTCTGTGATTCTATGAACTTCTGTGATGTCAAAGCTTTCAGACCCGATTTAAACTATGATGGAAGTTATACATAGCTCCAATCTTAAGACAGGAGAAGGAAAACTGATTTGAGTCCAATGTTCAGGTACGCAACTGAGATGCTGAAGAAGAGAGATTTCCAAAGCATGGAGCCACCACTGGTCCTGCACATCGCAGAGGAGCATTTCACAATGTCTGGGTTTGAGACAAAATCCTGCCATGGACAGGAGAATTCTTTGCCAATGGAAATTTTGCCAGAACATACCAATAACCCAAACATAACTCTTAATCAATAAATCAGTATTTATTTAATTGCTGTAACTCCATTTTTTTCCCTGAAAATACTTCACCAGCAACAATCCCGAGCCCGCTGCACCATGCAAAAAAAAGAAACAGACATTGAGATGCACCAACTACAGCGGCAGTACCAGGACCATGCCATCCAAGAAATATTACATTAATTGAACTATTTTGCTACAAGCAAACCAAATTATTGCAGAAGATCTCACTATTAGGCCAAGGCTTCAGAGCCCAGCCAGCCCACCACCATCTACCCACCCTTCGCATCTCGCTCCGCTCCAAACGCTCCTCCTTCCCCGGCACTCTATTAATAAGCTCAGGGATGCCCTTGCCAGTGATCTCAACGCCTTGTCAGCAGAAATTCAAATCAATCCAGCCCTGGAAGCAGCTGCGGCAAATAACTCAATCACGTTCATCATTTTAACTTATCCTATTTATGAATCAGGTCAAGCTTGAAATCTCCATTTACATTATCAGCCTTACTGATATTAAGATAATCATGCAGAGGACTGATCAAAGGTTCCTCGTAACTTCAGAGTGCAAGAATCACCATATGGGAACACTTTATCTATCCAGTGTCCCTTTTTGACTACGAAGAGTACTTTCTTCCCAGAAATTAGGACGAGGAACACCACGCTGAACAAGAAAGGGCTGTCGATGCTAAATCTGAGCTCCTCTATTCAGCAACAGGGCAGCAGGTACTGTACGTACATCTCCAAATAACCACGAAGATCATCAGGTTTTAGAACAGAACATCTGCTGAAAACCTCTGAGAAAAGAGATACTCAAGCTGCTTTGAATTACCTTTATTTCACCTAGGCTGGATGGAAGGGCATTCTGATTTTTCCAGATTGATCTTGAAAATCATCAAAAAGGGTCCTCTTAACGGCATTCATTTCTCTCAGCCCTGCTTTGATGGGGAAAATGAACTCTGTAACCTCCCAAAATGCAGAAATACTCTGCTTGTGCTCTTACAGCCCCTTTTCTATTGTCCCTCCACCAGCCCAGTAAGAGCCGCAGCACCTGCGCAGCATCACCGGGTCACAGCCACATCTGGTACAGATCCAACAATAACAACAACACCAAAAAAAACGAAAAAAAAAAAAAGAGAAAAAGCAATTCCCATCTTCTCAAAGAACTTTAACTCCGCTCTTCACGTCCAACTTGCTTTTTTTCTTCTTAGAACACATAAAATGTAACATCATTCTGCTATTTTTGGAAATAGATGTTTTATCCAGAGTGTGGGCAGAGGGAAACAATTTGTATCCAGATTTTAGGATTATTTAAAGAGGGGAAAAAAAATGAAGGGCGTAAGTTAATAAAACAGTCTTATTTGGGGAAAAAAAATAAATCTAGAAATATTTTAATTGAAGTGCTTCACTTCTGATACCAGCTATTAAGAACGTAGATATAATCATTTATTTATGTCATATGCAGCAAGAAAACTTTGCAAAAAAAAAAAAAAAAATCACATGGGACATAATTCAACAACAATCTTCCCCATTAACTCGAGAACGATGTTCTATTGAATATTTCAAGCATGATTACCTTGTAACAAAATGGCACCATGCCACGAAGTCCTGTAAGTTATTCTCTCTCAATACCTCCCCTCCTTGCAAAGATGCCAGGAGGCTGGATAAATAAAGTGCTCCCAGATCAAAGGATGAAAGGCACCGAAGAAACACGGAGGATCCTTCAAATGACCATGTTTGTCCCAATGCGGAAAAATGACTTTAACGGTTGGTGTAGCCACTTCTAGCTGGGATCTGGCTTGGGAATTACTGTGCCAATGAGATGCCTTCTGCAAAGGAATTAAACACATAGGGCTTAAAATAATGGTAGCCCACTCCGAGCCATAACTTAGAATGTAATTAATGCTGCTGGCTCAATTTTTAGAGCTGCCAATGGCTGAAAACTTTCCACTGAGACAAATGACCACAAGTAGCAGAGATGAAATCTCAAAACAGCTCCAGGGTGATGCACGAGCTCAGAGGGACTCCAGGTCCCATGCTCACGACCAGTGAGATTCAACCATGAATCCCAATCGTCTTTTCTCGGGCCACAACTTCAGCTTAGGAGGAAGCAAACATAAGCAGAATCACGAATATTGCCAGGTCCAGGCAGCGAGACTGTAACACAGTTAATTAAACGCTTTGTCAAAGATTTGCCGATCGTTCAAAGGGTTGGGATGTGCAAGGAAGAGATTGCAGAGGTATGAACAGCAGCCCAAGTGCTGAGTAAGCACAACTGAACATGGTAAACAGTACTATGAATTCAATTTAAACTCCCTGAATGTGTTAGAGAAAGGGAAAAGAAGAAAAAAACATTCTGCGGCCAGGCTCACCCACATAACCGGTGTTGTGTCTAGGAATCCAGTTTGGCCTCTCTACAGTCAAGGGAGAGAGACTGGACCCTCCACAAAGGAGCTCCGCTGACCATGGCAGGAGTCACGGGTCTCCAATAACTTCTTCAAGTCCCTTGGGACTGGTCATCACTACCTGAGTTTGGCCACAGAAACGAACACATCCCACCCAGGATCACAGGGCACATCAAAGGCCGGGTAAAGGGGACAACACGTCAAGACAGGGACAACATGTCAAGACAGGGACAACACGTCAAGAACCTCACAGCAGCTCATGGACCCCAAATGCCAATTCACTGCCTCCTTAAAAACAGAATGGTTTGGCTTGGAAGGGACCTTAAAGACCATCTTGTTCCAACCCCCTGCCATGGGCAGGGACATCTCCCACCAGACCAGGTTGCTCAAAGCCCCATCCAGCCTGGTCTTGAACACCTTCAGGGATGGGGCATCCACAACTTCTCTGGGCAACCTGCTCCAGTGCCTCACCACTCTCATAGCAAAAAAGTTTCTTCCTGATACCTAATCTAAACCTACCCAGTAAAGCATTTCTTAGAATTAGCTACACCAGACTCAATAAATGCAAAGTGAAGACAGAGAGGAAGCTTTACAGCATGCACATTCCTAACACAAACTGAAGCCAACAAAAAGGAACTGGATGTCATCACTGGCACCTCAAAAAGTAACTTTGCCCAAGGCTACTGATTTCAGATACACAATAGGATGCATAGGAAAGACAATAGAATAATTTAGAGATTAATAGAATGTAAAATATAATTATTATAGATTGTTATAATGTAAAATTATAAGGTAAAACTTTCGCCGGAGTGTCATTTGGGTCTTGTTCTTTTCAGTAGAGAAGGAACTCACAAAAGTAAAGAGGAGATATGAGCAGCAAAAGTTCTGAGATACGAAAAATTCTGAGATATGAGCAGCAAAAATGATCCTTGCCCCATGGCAACAGGGGAGAAGGAAGAAGACACACTGAAGGAATGAGTTTGATTTAGAAAAGAGACCAACACCAAACACACAGCAGAAACAAACTCAGTAAGGAACAGTTCAGAGAAGACATCTGGAACCTCTGTGCTTCCTACCATATACCAGAAAAAAACAGGGAGTCTCCCAGAAAACATGGAAAGTCAGGAAATTCTCAAGAGATAAGTGGTATTTTTTTGAGTAATTGAACTGTAGCACAGGTTGTGGAGGCCAAGAACTCAAGCATCCAAAGGCACAGGGAAGTGCGTAACAAGACCAGCCAAAGTTGTCATAACTAAGTTGGAACAGAAATGCTTAAGCCAGCCTTAATGATTAACCATCAGGAGAAACCCAGGGAGAAATTATCACCACATTTGCATATCAAGGCATTACTTTCTCTTCTTTTGAGCACGCTATTACTGGTCACCATCCAAAAGAGAGATTCTTGAGCTAAATGAACCCTGTGTCTCACTAGGCAATTCCTAGACTACTTATAATTAAAGGCACCATTAAGCCTTCAGAGAACCAGATGCAAATCCGTGTCAAAAGTTAAGCAGCTGAATGTGGTCCAATTACACTGCATTCAAGAGATACACCACATCCCAAACAGATACAATTTTATGGGAAGCTTTTGCCATATCTTACAATCTTAAAATCGTTTGAGATGCTCTTGTCTGTATTATCCCTTGTTTAGAAAACAAAAGACCATCACCGGTTATCTGCCAGCAAGCTTAGGATGGGATAAGTGACAAATAGAAGAAAAAGCCCAACTAATCGCTGATACTGTGGGGAAGACAATTGAAAAATGTAATTAAAAAAACGTTTACATGGAGAAACAATCTCTTCCTTCCCATTTAACATTTTTTTGGGAGTAGGGTGATATTTTGGGCTCCCTTTTTGCATGCACATTCAGGGTCTGTACAGCCAAGTGACTGTACGTTCTTGTGGATTGGTAAATGCCACAAACCCAGTTCATCCAGTTTTGAAAAAAGTCTTTTACAAACAATGTAAAATGCTAATTAAGCACTATGAAAAGGGCTCTTGCACAACCTGGTCCGGGTAACAGAACACGCTGAAATATCTTTCGGATTAAGACGTTGATCAAGCTTTTCCCTCTGCATTTAAATGGGAAAAGAAAGTCCAAACTATAAATCGACTCAGAAACAGCCATCATATAAGATACTAAAAATATTATCATCTAAACACAGGAAGGTCAAAAAATAAATTCTTAACTGCTTTCTCAACATAACGCAGAAAGCAAGTCTATTCTTAAGCATACACCAAGGCCAGTGAATTTGGGAAAAAGACAGATGGGAGAATATGTAGGAGAATATGTTCCCTGAATACTTCCACAAATAGGCTACCAAAAGTCAAGAGAGATGCTGTGCCACAAGAGATGCAGAAGTCACAGGAGATGCATTTCTTGACATTCCCCACCAGGAGATCTTCTGGAAGAGACAGAGAAGTCTTTACTACTCGTTACCACGGCACTGCCTCCAGGCACTCATCCTATAGTTTTCCATATTTGCAAAAAAAATGGCCAGCCTCCATGGTCATGGAATGACAGATGCCACTTTCTCAGCCTTTCCCAGCAACGTGGTGATGATCATCACAAAGAATTACAGCCATACAAGAACAAGCAATGGTCTGTGCTGACTTTCCCATTTACTAGTCCCATTCTCCTGCCCTTCCAGCTGCTTCCGTAACGTGAAGCTGTTGGCCAGCTTCAACTGGAGAAAAAAGAAGAAAAAAACAAGAAAAGAAAAAAAAAAAAATCTTTAAACTAATTACCAGCCTAAAAGTTGAGTGAAATATTAAGGGCTGAAGCAAGGCAAGAAAGATAAGTGAACACCAGGGAGAAGTTGACCAAAACACAACACTTGCAGCCACTACCCAGCATGTGGATTATCTGTAAGTAACAGATGGGCAACCAGACAGAGTTATGATTTCTCTTGTGGTGGGGGTAGCAACTAGAGATGGCCAGTGGCAGAAGATGTGTCAGGGGGTGAAAGTCACATCTGTAGGAAACCAGACCCCTTCTACATGCTTTTCAGCAGACGGACTGTGTACAGCAGATGGAGATCCTCCTTCTGAGGCTTGTATTTTAGACATTTCTTTTGTGACCTCCTGATTGGTGTCCCCTACCAACAGCATGACCAATCTTGGCGGTGTAGCCAACAGCAGTGTAGCCAGACACTAAAGCTCAAGCCCTAAAGTCACTTCATCCACTTGGATTTCCTCACATATACGTAGTCTGACAAGCACCAGAGTATCAGCATATTACAGAATCACAGAATGGTTAGAGTTGGAAGGGACCTTAAACATCATCTAGTTCCAACCCCCCTGCCATGGGCAGGGACACCTCCCACTAGACCAGGCTGCTCAAAGCCTCATCCAACCTGGCCTTGAACACTTCCAGGGATGGGGCATTGACAACTTCCCTGGGCAACCTGTTGCTGCCCAAAAACCTCCCGTGAGGAGGAGATGTCCCACAACCAGAGGCCTGTAGAATATGTTCTTGCTCCCCAAATATGCAGTGCCCTACTAGCAAATTACACAGTGTTTGCAATATAAAACTCTCTCTGATGGATGCATCCACCCACATTACTCTCCCATTTAATTATAGTCCCAATTTCTTGATCAAGAAGGGCAAGGGACCAACAGAAAGGTGTACTTCAGATAAACCAATGATACGATTTTTCTCACTTAACTCCAAAAAACTATATCTACATCATTCATTGCATTAATTTGTTTTTCTATTTTAAAGATTTTTGCCATCTAACAGAGTCTTGTTTGCAGTCAAGTCAGAGCAAAATTGATAAATGCCAACACAGCTGGATCTCAACAGCTCTCCCACTAAACTGCAGTGTAAAAATTAAGGGAGTACCAGAGATTACTAAGAAAAATACAGCAACACACCTGTAGGTTTCCAATCAAAAGTCATCTCACGGAGATGCAAACAACTCCAGGTGCAGAGGAAGCATGCAAAGGCAAGCACGCATGGCAGAGTTTGCATTAGTCCAGCTTCTAACTAAGTCAAAGATGCCTTTATTGCAATGACCCTAACTGGCACTTCCAGTTGCAAGATGGGAAAATCAGCTGACACGAGCATCTTTGCCTACAATACCAGAAAACATAGGCTGAAGAAGACACAGAGGTCCATTCAATGCATGCTTGGAAACAAACAAACAAACAAAACTAACATAAAATCCATTCTTCTCCATTCTTCTCTCTTTTCCACACATGGAGCTAGCTAAAGCAGTCCATGTTCTCCAGTTTCTACCACTAGCGTTTATTTATCACCATCTTCAATTCTGAAAGCAAACTCCAAGTGATAACGCGCAATCCTCCCGCAAAACTAAACTGAGATGGATGGAGGGCGAGAGGTATAATTTAGGACAGTTTATATTGCTCACAGTACTAAGAACACTGCATTCAGGCTGCAAGAAAGGTCACTGGTAAATTGAAGCCAGCAGAAGGTAACAGAAAAGTTTACAAACAACATCTCAACAGAAAAAAGGAGCTAATTCGGGCATTCAGAGAAAAGAGCAACCAGAGAGCAAGTCTGGGTATGCAAGAGACTTCCGCACCTCAGACACGTGAGCATACTCATCTTCAGTGGCCCAGAACACCCTACAATGAAGCACAGGAGGTTTGCATTAGTACCATCAATAATAGCACACAGTGTGATAGGAACCTCCTCCTTGGCAAAGCCATACATACCAACACAGAAGAAGAGTTTAGTTTAGTTATCTCCCATCTCCCAGCTGTCTCATTCCTTGTAGTGCAGAAGTCTCGGCAGCCAGGATCTCCCTCAGCAAAGTGCCAAGGATTGCGGCCCTGAGCTGGCTAGACTCAAGCTTTCAGCCTTTTTGCAAATGCTACAGGAGTTAAGAAAATGTAGAGTTCGCTTTTTCCCTTCTGACCCCCCCATCATCTGATGACAACACAGTTTCTCAAGTAAAGGAGAAATTCTCTATGTAATTTTGTTGGACGAACACGGAGGTCTGCATTGCATGTCATCATAGAATCACAGAACCATAGAATACCAGGTTAGAAGGGACCTCAAGGATCATTTGGTACAACCTTTCTTTGCAAAAGCATCATGGTCTAAACAAAATGGCCCAGCACCCTGTCCAGCCAAGTCAGCAGACAACTGACACACAGCGCTGTCTCATTGACTTCAGTGGGTCCTTTACGGCCCAAACCCCAGTTGGGAGTTTCATGCTGAGGCCAAAGGAGGAAAATATGAAGCAGCTCAATCTAACACGACAGTCTGAATCTTACCCCATTTTCCTTTCACCTTTGGACCTTTCACATAGACACACTTGCCACAGAACAACTCAGGATCTCTAACACAAAGATAGGCCAGGCTTGATGAGGCTCTGAGCAATGTGATCCAGTTAAAGATGTCCCTGCTTGATGCAGGGGGGTTGGACTAGATGACCTTTAAAGGTCCCTTCCAACCCAACACATTCTATGACTCTGATAGTCACCCTGACTTCACAGAGGTGCTACTTTGCATAATCAGGTTCCTTGACATTACCATTTCTTCGGTTCCACTTCCAGGAGAAGAGAGGGCATACATCAGGTATCTTGAATGTCAGGCAATTCAACTATTTTGGATAAGGAAGACTGAAGGAAATGCCCTAAACATCCAACTTCCAGAATAGTATCTTGAAAAAAGTCACACTTCCCTTCAACTGAAGAGTCTCCAAGGCTGCTTTGTTTGCTCAACACATGCCTTTAGAGCGATAAAACCACGCATTTCTATACTGCATAGAACGGAGTACTGTAAAGCAACATATTCTGAAAGCCAACGGTCATTGAGCATCCCTGCTCATGTCCCCTACAAAATGCTTCCTGCCATGATAACCTCTGCTCCCCTACTCTGTATCCCCATGACAGTTGTGTCACAATCTCTCCACCTCCTCCATATATCCATGGATGCTTCCCCTTTGCAGCTTCAAGCCCCATCCAAGTCTCAATTTGCTCTCCAAAGCATCCTCCCGAGCACCAGAGAGGCAGCAAGCAGCACATACGGGTAATCTAGACCTGGACACGTACTAACTGGTTGACTGGACAATACCAAAAAAAATAGATCATTGCTGAATATTCCTGTGTTTCCCTTGAGGACATTAAACCCTTACGTGCTTCACGAACACGTTCATTGATAGTTGGGTAGAAGAGAAAAGCCCAAATCAGCGAATTGTACTCTCTTCTCTGATGTGATTAACTCAGCCAACCTACTAAAGTGGAAGAGGCAGAAAGCCAGCGACAGGAGAAAGCCTTAAAGGAAGTGAGCGACTACAGACTATCAAAAAAAAAAAAAATTTCCACTTCTGAAAACAACTTAATAGCGTTCATCTGTTCTCACTTTCATACCCGTGCCCCAAACACTGTATTTGTATTTAATTTTCTGGTTCACCAAGTAGAAAAAAAACCCATTCCTCAGGCTTCCAGCTTTATTTACGCACTTGGTTAGGACTGAGCTGAACACTCAAACCTGTCATTGAAGGTTTCAGGTGCTCCTGGCTCTGGTTTGCACTCACCAGGTAGCAAAGCATCAGCAATGGAGGCTTTGCACTCCACATCACAATGGCACTGCCCAGCAGAAACCACCTTCCATCCTACCACACCAATCAAAGTCCCACCATGTCCCGACGGCTGGCACTCAGCCTCTTCAGCTGGGGATGGAAGCAAAATTAATTCATAGAATCATAGAATCATCTAGGTTGGAAGGGACCTTTCAGATCATCAAGTCCAACCATTAACCTAACACTGACAAAGACACCACTAAACCATGTCCCTCAACACCACATCTACCTGTCTTTTAAGTACCTCCAGGGATGGTGACTCAAACAGCCTTTTAGAGCTAAGACTACATCTCATCTACCCAAAATCTAAGTCGTTTTTTTTTATTTTTGGTGGGGTTTCATTTTGAATGAATCAGGCTTTCAAACTGGCTCACCACGCAGACACCAGCACACCAACGCCAAAATGTTGGATAGGGCTGAAGTCCATGGATTCGCTTAAAAGAGAGCGGAGCCCCTGACTTTTATTGGCTTAAAACGATGCAAAAAGGCCTCTTTGGGCTGCAGCTCCGTGATGCATTAGCTCTGACAAGGGAGATAACTCAAGACCTCCCCACACTGCTCCTTTCCCGCCCCACACCACGGCTGGCTCTCCGCTCTCTCGCTAATACAGCAGCGGGCAGCTCATGCTGTAAATCAGATCAATGAAACATTCAGTTAAAAATAACAGCCAAAACCTCCTCCATTGCAGGAGAGCCTTTAGTATTACAAATGATGAAAGCACGTTTCTAAAAAAAGCAAGCTGAGTTCAGGGCGATTTCTGAGAAGGTGGCAAAAACCAGCACTAAACCCAATCAGCAGAACAAGGGCTGGGCTGCTCCAAGCATTGCTAGGTCACCAGAATAACCCCGATAGTGTGAAAATGGGTCTCAATACCCACAGCTAGCGGTTATCTAGATCAAAGATGTTGCCTGGTTCCCATCCTGGACCTGTGTGGTCATGCTGTAGGAGTAGGACATTCGGAGGACACCACCATCCCCTGCTTGAGAGCTAGTCCTTGCGCATCTCCTTGTCCAGCGGGCTGCGTTACTCCTGCCTCGTGGCTGGGAGCCAGGAGAAAGATGTTGGGATGCAGCTTCTGGGGTCAAGAAACAGCATCCTTGAGGTGGGCACAGGCATTTGGCCTGCGGTGCTTACTGAAATTGTGAGAGAAAAGAGAAGAGACATCCCTGAGGGTTTATTTTTATGATTGATGCTGGGAAATATGAGGGATTTGGGGGTTGGGTGGTTATTTCCCCTTTTCAACTGATCTAAACACCTTTCATCTAAGCACGCGATAAGCAGATAACCAGCTGTCTTCATCCTGCAATCCAGCCGGATGTCCCCACGCTTGCACTAGACCAGTGCTTCACCCACAGCAGCCAGGTCCATCAGCAGGAGGATGAACGGCAGCATCTCGCCTCCCTTTTCCAACCCTGGGATGCAATCCCGTTACAGCAACTGTGGTTTTTAATGCCTTTTACAAACAGCTAATTTACTCCGCATTAATACCTCAGAGCTGCTACTCCTTCATTCTACCCCTGGAGACAGCAAGCTAAAATATTCATGGGGTTAAACACAAAAATCTACAGCTTTAAGTAGTCGTTCAGGACAGAGGAGTTGCTGTTACACCGTTCTCCGGTATAGTACAGCAGTATAACACCATCCTTGCAATAAAAGTACAGAATGAGCTTCTAAAGATGCCTTTCTAAAGTAGATGTTTCTAAGTGAATTTAGGTTTCATGACAAGCTCTTTTTGCTTAGTTCTCACTTTTTCTCTCCTTGTTTTTTTTTCGGGGGGCTGGGGAGAGGTGCCCAGACAGGGGTGGTTCTTTCTCAACCTCAACATTAAATAAGAGGGACCCAAAAATCTATTGAAAATGAACTCTTAAGGCATAGCACAGGGCATATTTCAAACAAATGCTGTAGCATATTTCAAACAAATGCTGCCGAAATTTTCCAAAATATCAAAAGCTATTTCAGTGAAGGGTTTCACTTACTTTAGACGTTCACCCAACTTCTAAAAAGTTGAATCTCTTCCAACTATTTTAACTCAATCGCATGGACCAACTCACCAGCATGGTGGGAAGGTGCCAACAACCCTGCAGCCACATCTCCACAGTCTTTTGAAGCTCCAGAGGACTTCCCAAAGCCATCTGCATGGGACATCAGACTTCCTCTGAAGCTACTGCCCTGAAACACCCTTGCTGTGAGGTGGGCTTTGCTTCCAACCTCCCAACCGGCTCTGATGCTGATCATCATCTCCTCGCTTCCTTTTACTCTCCAATAAATTTGAAGTTATTCAAGCCAGGAATCAACCTTCTTGTCTTGTACTTACACAGCTTCCAGCTCACAATACTTATACCCTACAGCAATGCTCAACATCAATGATTACCAGGTGGACCTTCAACAGTAGGACACATATTTGCGCAGCTCTACTCTGTCTACATGCAGGGAAGAGGTTTCTGATGGGGCGTTCGAGCTCAGCCCCTTCTCCATCATTCCCATGGCATCCTGCTATACACATCCATCAAGCTCCGGCTTCAGCCCACCATGACAGAATACAGCTCATTATTTTAGGAAAAGCTTTAAGGCACAGTTGCTCAACTGACTCTTCCAGACCATGTCCAGAAGTCCCCAGAAATCTTTAGAGCAAACCATGGAGATGTGCATTAACACATGCACATCGTCCACATCTCAGCCACAACAGATCACAAACACTGAACAAGACCCAATATGCACTATTTTATTTGACCTTTGACTATGACAGAGCCAAAGCAAGGTGATTCCAGATCATAAATATTCCTGAGTCAGCCAGCACGTGCAGATTAAAGAAGATCACACCTCAAACCTTGAAGGTAAGTCTACAACAGCATCAAATTCCCCCAGTTGTTTCACCTTAAACAGGCGGGAGGGAGGTGTTGACACTGAAGTGATGCTTTGCAATTCAGGCAATCTGTGTTCAACTGCCAGGCTTGCATAAACTCCGTGATGCAGTATTGTGTTTCTAGGAGAACTAAAGACAAGGCACAGTCATCTCACCTGCCTCCGAAGCATCCTAGTGCTGCAAAATGCATAGGAAAGACTGGGTTTGACAGGGTGTTTTTCTGCTTCAGTATAGCACAGCAAGAAATGGACTTCCACCATTTTAATTTTTAACCTTCAAGTAGATTAAATTAAAAAAAAAAAAAAAAATCACAAAGGTACAAAGATACAACAATTATAATCCAGGTGGCAAGAAACTGGCACTGTGTTTATCACTGGAACAGTTTGGGAGTTACCCTGAACCACTTCATACCATTGATCAAGGCATTTCTTTGCATCAGCCTGCTGCAGCCGGCAGATAAAACATCGCTGCATCGTGTGCAAGAACTGTGTTTAGATACATAAATCTTGGCAAAGTGGCTTCTTATTTTGAGGCAAAGCCAGAAGGAATTATACGTTGCATTAAATATTTTGTTCTCTGTGCTCTTCTCAACCATCTGAAAGAACAATTAAAGTGCTTTTGCAAAAGACAGAGAGAGAAGCGCTTTGCAAAAATAAATAAATAAATAATGAAGCCACTCTTTGCTTTTAATATGATCTCCAAAGAAAACAAGTATAACGACTTAAAGATTCCCACAGTGAAAAAGAAGAAAATGCAGAAGGTTTAGTCATCCACTTATGAGGTAACAAAGCAGATTTCTCAAGTCTTAGGTCTCCTGCAAAATTTTAAGTGCTCATACACAAATATTAGTAACATGCTGCAGCAAGCTGAATAGTTTCCCCTGCCCTCGCACAGGAATATGTGCAAGTCCCTCCCTTGCACTCACATACACACATTTGCTGTTTCCATTCCTTTTCTATTCGCAAAGTGATCAAAATGAAACAATAAGCAATCCTGCCGTGGATTTTAACGCCTTCCTCCCGTTACGAAGGTCCTGCTGTCCTGCGTACCAGCAATCTCTTGGTGCAACTACACCGCAACATCTGTAAGCATCAGCACAAGCTCTCAGCATGCCGACCAGTAACGTGACTCATGGCCAAGAACCTCAGCAGTGAGAGCGCATCACTCAGGTCAACTGGTCTCCCAGTTACCGACCGTAACGGGAACTGGGGGGGATGCAGACAGACATCATCCCACCAAGCAAACTCAAGACCTACTTTCTTCTCCCTCAGACTGCCCCATATCATGTCTTCGCAAGGCAAAGAAGGAACTGTTCCCATCAAATTCCCATCTTCTTAGTTTCTAAGGAAGAAACATTTTATAATGGAGGTAGTGAAACGCTGGCCCAGCTTGCCCAGAGAGGTGGTAGATGTCCCATCCCTGGAAACAATCAAAGTCAGGTTGGATGGGGCTCTGAGCAACCTGATCTAGTTGCAGATGTCCCTGCTCATTGCAGGAATTGGACTAGATGACCTTGAAAGGTCCCTTCCAACCCAAACCTTTCTATGACTCTATGATTCTTAGCTCTCAAGAGAGCAGCAAACCATTAAACAATCACATCAAGATGAACCCAGAGGACCTTTCCAAAGCCGTGTTGTTGGATAGTAATTTGGTGGAATAATATCTCCTCTCTCCCGCAGCATCGGTGAAACGCTAAAGCGCTCTTCCACTTTGCCCAGCCAATGCCAAGATGTTGGGCTGTTCTCCAGCAATGCAGTCTGGAAAGGAAATCCCAGCTCCAGGCAAAAAGCTGTCATAGGGGACAATAGTCATCCTCACACCCAAATGCAAAAGAGCTGATAGGAGAGAGAGAGAAACCACTTCCCTACTCAATTGAAACAGGAGGAAAATAACTTGCAATATTAAAAAAACAACAACAACAAAAACCCACCAAAACCCCCCCCCACCCCCCCCCCCCCAAAATAAAAACAAAAGCTACGAGGCGAATAATTCCATAAGGCAATATGCAGCGTCCATACTCTACCTGATTTGTTTGTTGAAGGTCCATGGCTTAATCAGAATCACGGTTAAAAAACAAGGTTAGGGTCAGAAGTGCAAGATTTATCTTGAGTAAACGAAATAGGTTTCTCAGTAAGGCATTTTCATTTAAAATAGCAAAAAACACGTTGCAGTTTGTCAACTGACCAGTAAGGGGAGTCTGTGCCTAGAGCTTTGAGTCAACCAGGCATAGGCAGTTTTGGGAGGAGAAAACTCAAATAACCAATTCTGAGGTAGTGACATTGAGAAAACATCGATGACTGCCAGAAGATGCTAGGGGAAGATGGACAGAGAGGACCATGCCCAGAAAACCCACTATCCTGGAAAACAGAAAGGGATTGAGAGATACTACAGTGGGAAAGAGAGTCATGGTTTTGCTTGGAAATGGGTCTTTATCTCCCTGCAAGACTTAATGGAGAGCATGTGATGGAGAGCACTTAGAAGCAGAAAGGCAAAGGACAAATGAAATCAAGTCAAGACGAAGCTTGGGATAAGAAAATAAGGGTTAAATCTCAATGTAGTTCTGAGTATGATGTTCTGATGGTAGCACATTTCCCAAAAAAGACTTGGGACAATTCCTCTGGGGACCTTGAGGAGACACCTAGGAGGGTACCAGATGCCTGGGAGAAGACTTCAGAAGTCAAGGATTAATCAGACGCCTTATCACTGAGCCCCAGCACTAGAAACAAGCAGGGGAAAAAAAATACAAATAAAGATTTATTAAAAAACAAAACAAAACACAAACCTACTAAAAATCTGAGTGGGATTTAATAATATTATATAATATCTAAAGAAAAGTGGCAGCAGTAGGAACTCATTAAGCATTGTATGGGGAACAGCAGCAAATCACTACTGCAACCATAGCCATGCTGGGCTCCTCAACAGAACCAGGGCTGCCACCGGCTATGGGGCCGTGGGGAGGAGCACTCAAACGCTTACGTTCCTCTATCCCCTTAATCTCATTAACCTCGTATTTACTCTGTTGTTGGTGATTACTCAGGATGTTAACAGGTATACTATTTAGTGAACGTTACAGATCTGTTTGGCTCTGTATACGAAACAGAACTGGAACACGCCAATTTCTCATGCTATGGAAAACAGAGGTACAGAAATAGAAACCTTTTTAAGGACTTGTGTCAAAGATCGTAATTTCTTGAATAAGAATTAAGTGCAAGATAACCAATTGAATCAGAAAAATATATAAACCCACTCCTTTTTTCTAATTTTAGAATACTTTCTAAAATACTCTATGAAAGAGGAACAGACGCACAAACCACAAATGCCCAAGAAAAACTTATTTCCTACTATTAAGCTGGAGTACATGAAACAACTGTTCTAGCCATGATACAAATTATCGTAATGGTATTCCAGGTGGGAAAAACAGATGTACTTTAAGAAAACTATTTCTGCTGATAAAAAACTCTAAAGGTTTTACAAACACAGTCTGTTACGCATTGAAAAATGAAACCTTCACTGCCCATCTGTTCCTAGCAGACAGCGCCCATTAACACTCACTTTGACCAGAAAGCCCAACTCAAAGTCAACACATTGCAAGCATGGACCATCCCAGAACTTAACGAATCAGCCAAATCAGGCAAGATCAGCTGTCAGGGGAAGAATCTGGATGGCGATTGCCCAATATTAACCAGTTAAAACAAGGAAACCACTGCAAGATCAGAAGATGCTGTCCAGAGGTGAACATCTGCAAGTGTTGAGCCCACAATGTTCCTGCACACCCAGTCCAGAGGCTGGACTGGTCCACAAAACGTAGCACCACCTCCAATGAGTTGAAGGGATATAGAGAAAAACAATTAAAACAAACAAAAAAAAAACCAACCTGAAACAGGCAGGATTATCAAAGAAAGAAAACTGCAATAAATATCTCAACCACAATTTTATTTCCCTGTGTTGTAGAGCCAGCTGTTCAGCACTGGGCAGCAATAGCCCAACGGACCCAAGGCCCATCTCAGCAGTATCGTCTCTGTTCAGGGAAAAGGAAAAAAACGAAAATCAGAAGTGAAAATTTCATACAGGTTTTTTATCTGCTCTGTTTCCACCAGTCTGAAGTGCAGGCATTCCCAAGACTGAGGTTTCAGCTGTATCTTTAGCTTCAACTGCCTTTGGGAGTTTTCACACCCTGTGAATTTGTTAAAGAAATAGATATATATATTAGGCAAGCTTTGCTTTTGATCTACACAATCTCTTGACAATGGAACACACACGTGAAAAATAATAAAAAAACCCAAACAAAACACCACTCCTTCCTTTTAATTTCAGGGTGCAAAAATTAGGGGATGCCCCAGGAGATACAGCAAGTATTTTTCATTTTCTGCAATTTGTGATTTCACACAACTGTCATTTCTGACTGCAACTGACCCCTGCTTAGTGATCTCTTATTTTATAGTCAGTCGTAGCCAGTTAAGCAGGATCTGTCAGCAATTTTCCTACAAAAAGAAAGCCCATGCAACTAAAGGGATTGCTGAGCTAGACGCACACAACTGTGACAACCCAGTGGACCCAGCACTGGAAGAGGTCTCAGCACAGAAGAGCAAAACCTTCGCCAGGATGGTGTAACACAAAACTGCACAGAAGACTCATGTCTTTGTAACAGCAGCCAATCTGTTACAAAGCAAAGTTGGCAGAAGACTGAAAAATCATTATGGTATCTTTATAATTTATTTTTAACTAAAAATACATAAAAAGAGGAAAAAATAAATTATTACTTTTGGGGGAGATTATTCATACAAGAGTGCGAGTGCACACAGATTCACAAAATCATAGAATTGCTTAGGTTGGAAGGGAACTTTAAGATCATCAAGCCTAACCACCAACCTAACACCGACAAAAAACACCACTAAACCATGTCCACCAGCACCACGTCTACCCATCTTTTAAATGCCTACAGGGATGGCGAATCCACCACTTCCCTGGGCAGCCTGTTCCAACGTTTGATAACTCTTTCGGGGAAGAAGTTTTTCCTAATATCCAATCTAAACCTCCCCTGGTGTATCTTGAGACCATTTCCTCTTGTCCTATCGCTTGTTACTTGGCAGAAGAGTCCGAACCCCACTTCACTACGCCCTCCTTTCAGGCAGTTGTAGAGAGTGATAAGGTCTCCCCTCAGCCTCCTTTTCTCCAGGCTGAACAACCCCAGTTCCCTCAGCCGCTCCTCACAAGACTTGTGCTCCAGCCCCCTCACCAGATTCATTGCCCTTCTCTGGGCTCGCTCCAGCACCTCAACGTCTTTCCTGTAGCAAGGGGCCCAAAACTGGACACAGTGTTCGAGGTGGGGCCTCACCAGTGCCGAGTGCTTGTGTATAGAGCAATAGGCAGAGATAACATGTAGATACAGACAGATACACAACTGCATATTTTAGAACAGCATCCGTAAAGATCCGATAGCTCAGATAACTCTGGAGATTCTATTTAATGATGTAATAAACCCATTTCATAGAATCATAGAATGTGTTGGGTTGGAAGGGAGCTTTAAATGTCACCTAGTCCAACCCCCCTGCAAAGTGCAGGAACATCTTCCACTAGACCAGGCTGCTCAGAGCCCCATCCCACCTGACCTGGAATGCTTACAGGGACAGGGCATCTACCACCTCACTCTGGGCAACCTGCACCAGTGTATCACCACCCTCGTTGTAAAAAATGTCTTCCTTCTATCTCGTCTAAATCTTCCCTCTTTCAGTTTAAAGCCATTACCCCTTGTCTTATCGCAATGAGCCCTGCCAAAAAGTTTGTCCCCATCTTTCTTATAAGCCCCCTTTAGGTACTGGAAGGGGCACTAAGGTCTCTCCGGAGCCTTCTCTTCTCCAGGCTGAACAACCCCAACTCTCTCAGCCTGTCCTGATAGCAGAGGTGCTCCACTCCTCGGATCATCTTTGTGGCCTCCTCCGGACTTTCTCCAACAGGTCCATGTCTTTCCTGTGCTGAGGGCTCCAAAGCTGGATGCAGTATCACTTTCCATGTGCTACAAAGTTTCCATAATTCATAAAAAAGGGCAAAACTGAGCAAGTTATAGAGAGCGATGCTGGCAGCTGCAGTTAACTATTTTCATCTGATTACTCCTTGCATTTGTAAAAAAAAAAAAAAAAAACCAACAAACAAACAAACAAAAACAAACAAAACCCCCCACCCTAACATTCATGTGATGTAGTGCAACTTAAGGTAAGGAAAGAAGTCAGAAATCTTGTCTCAAGCAATCTCACGTGTAACAATACTGCTCCAAACGAAAACAGCACTATTTGTCCAGCACAGAGTCCAGCACTGAAATTGCAGGATGCTCATGGCTCCTAAGGTAAGAGTTTTCTGTTACCTTCATGTAGCCTTGGGTCAAATGGTTTTAAACTGCCTCTGCAAAGGAAAATCAGTAAATATTTTAATTTTTCAAAACAAGCTAAGCCACAACACATCACATCCTGCCAAGTGGGGATTCAGATCCTTAGGCGCAGAAACGTGGCGGCCCAGTTTTACAGAACTCTCAATACTATGCCCATCTCTCGGAGCACCCAACCATGCACGCAGCCCTAGAAGGATGAAAAACAATACTGAAATTATCAACACGCACTACATCGCACGTGCAACTTCTTGCTGACCCATCTTCTCCTTACCTCATCCTCCCACCCTTCCCATCCCACGTATCTATCTGTTTTCTTTTCTGACTCTATCTTGTCAGGTGGTTTCTCCGCACCAGGGTGTCTCCTCCTGCATCCTGTACAGGAATGCAAGAGGGACATGATTTTTGGTTGGCATCCGTAGGAACAACTCCATTATAGGGAGGAATTAATGACAACTCTGCCTACCTGCAAGGTTTTTTGAGGTTTTTTTAAGCCATCGTGTATATAACTCACATGATGTCAGTACAGGAATATCACGCTAAAGATCTGGAAAGTAAGGGGCGGGTTTTCCTCGTTTCTATGGTTATAAGCAATTTTAATGACCAACCTAAATAAAAAAGCTGCAAGAGAGAGAAAGTAGGAAGGAGTGAGGTAGGCGTTTAATTTTGATTGACAAGACATAGCATAACTAGTTAAGATCTGTCAAATGCCTGCTGAGGATCACAAATCCTCAGCACATTGTATGGCAGACAGAATTAGTCTAAATGCACAGCTTTAAAAAAATGTTTCTCACTCGGTGAGATCAGAGTTCACCATTTCAGCTTCCCCACACAAAGCAGCTGATATTATAACTACCAACGGAGCCAAGGTAGGGACAGAAAAAAATATATAGCTTTTATTATTTCTGAGATTTTCAAATGTTAACATGCTACAATGTCTTAACTTTTGTCCCTGTCCAATATATATATTTATATATATATTTACATACACACACACACACACATATATATATATTTACATACACATACACACATATATATATATAAAAATAAAGGACAGCATTCCCAAAATCGTTAACTACAACAACAAACTATTTGAAAGGTATTATCAACAGCATCACTTCGGAATCACATCTGCATCACACTGAGTGGTGTATAAACACAGAGTAAGGAGATGATTCCTGCGTTAAAGACCTTAAAACAGGAGACTGAGTGCAGAAAGAGAACATAGATTGGATGGGAAACATGAGGGAATGCAGAGACAATCTGGAGAGACAGAAACACCGACGTGACAGTCGGCTCTAAAGTTCCCTGAAGATATTCCATCAAAAAAACAAGATTTGGGCAAAATTAAGAATATCCCTACAAATGTTCATGGGTGATGTCATAAAGAGGGAATAAATACAGAGCAACAGTGACTTGGAGCATTACAAAGTCCCTAATTTTTTCACTATGAGGGTGGTGAGGCACTGGAACAGGTTGCTCAGGGAAGTTGTTGAGGCCCGACCCCTGGAAGACCAGGTTGGATGGGGCTTTGAGCAACCTGGTCTACTGGAAGGCATCCCTGCCCATGGCGGGGGGTTGGAACTGGATGATCTTTAAAGTCCCTTCCAACCTAAACCATTTGATGATTCTATGAAAGTCAGGAACAGAGATTCATGACCTTGGAGGGAAGAGTCAACATTCAACAAGGCATAAGGCAGCAGAAGAAGGGCTATGGAAGACATAACCAGCACCTTGTGTTTAACGCCACAGAGATGCAGGATGAAGCAAAGGACAGACACAAAGAAGATTCAAGACAAGCCTGAACCAAGCTAGGAATATGTTTTTCTTTTACTCACTCAGCGCTGTTGAGATGCATGCAGGACATGGTGATCTTCACAGGGCTCCACACTCATGAGACCACGACTTTCTGAGTTTCTGTGTGCTTTCTTCACATGTTTTAAAAAGCTCTGCTATTTTATCAAATGCTGTTTGACTTTTAAGGAGGGAAAAACTAGGCAAGAGAGGACAGGGTTACAAAAGAGGAAAGCTCCTGAGATGCCTGCCAAAAGTATCTGCACTTAAACCATGCAGTTTTGGCAGAGAACACTCTCAAAAATTGATATTTAAAAGTCTTATGGTGTTGGAACGTATAATTAAAATAAAAGGACACGAAGTAAGAGCTGATCAACAGAAACTTGTATCAAAGTCAGGAGAACGCGTTCCCACAAAGTCTCAGCCACCCGGTTCTTCCATGCCACATTGAAAGAAAGAAAAAATAGCGACCAGCTACTTTCATTTCCACTGAAGATCATCCTTCTCCAGCCTCTAAAAGGTACAGATTCGTACCAATCTCAGAGAACTAATAAAAAAAACCAAAACCAAACACAACGAACAACAACCCAAAAATAAAACTACAACGATTTGCCTCATTTACTACCATTTCCAAACCTAGGGCAACATATTTATTGTGATACAAACTTTTCTTTCTCCCAGTAATGCCCATGCTTCACAACATAAGAATAATGAAAGCAGCCACAAGTTAGTATTTCTTGAAGAACCACAGTACTTGCTCCTCAAGAACTGGAATAAATGGAAGGAATCAAATCCACTTCCCAGTCACTTCACTGGGGCAAGTCCACAGAACTCTGTCTCTTAAAACTCTCAGTTTGCAAGAATTCTACCAAATTTGTGTATTCATCTGTTATACCATAAATAAGCACCATAGCACTCACACATCAAGTTACCTCTTACTATCAGTACCTAAAAACTCATTATACAAAACTTGGCAGTATTGGGCACAGATTCCCCAATTTCAACTGAAAATTTCAACTGAACTCTGAAGTCGTCAACCAAGACTTCTAATGTCAGTGTGATGTACAACGAGGAAAACCAAGATCCAGGGCATGTTCTCCCACTGTTCTGTCGGGCACGTTGGCTTCACTCAAGTCCAACCATGACCCATGATGATCTGATGGGGTGTACAAGCCCAACGCACACCTCAGCAGAGGTTATTTAAGTCCCTGAGAAACCACACACAAGGGATAAAAGCATTGCAGATGCAGTCTTCCAGCCTTCCCATCCAATAGCTGGGGATGCTCTAGTGGTCCACAGGAAAAAAACATTTGGTCAACTCTGTCCAGGAAACATCTACTGAATTAAACCCATCACCAGCACATAGGAAATGTTTAATAACTTTGGCTATAATCTAATTATGGGGGCTGTGTGTGAGAGGAGGGAAGGACGTGAGCTCTTGCTAGTGTTCAAGTCACCAAGCACATCTTAAATATGTCATTTAATAATGAGACAAAGAGACACCACAAGCCAAGTAAGGTTCAAAAGAAGGATCAAGGATAAAACAGGAATATTAGGCAAGAGCGGATAAGAAAAAAAAATATGCCAGTGCAGAAGGTATTCCCAAGAGGTTAAGGCTGCCATCTGCTTTCAGTGCTCAAATATTAAATAAGGCAACTTTTGGCCAGTATGTAATAGCTCCTTTTGATGTCCCTCGGTGCTCCCTGTCCTTACTGAAGCAGGATAACTGCTTTACCTACCACAAAACCCACACAGCTGCCCAGCTGTAGCTGTTGAATACAACTGAGCCTGGGGGCAGAAAGGAGAAACGGTACCTCTGCCTTGTAGTGATGGACACAGGACCAGCTTGAAGAGTTGCAAAGCAAGAACCATGAAATCACTGCTTTGATTCTCCTCATTTATTGCCATTTCTTTCCCAGCAGTGCCACCATGAACACAGTAACCAAAAAACAAAAAATAAAAAAAAGTGATTCATACTTTATCCAATTTCTTCTTGAAAAAGTTTCAAACAGCCAAGCTGCCTATCATCAACTTGAAGATAAAAGTCAAAGCAGCACGGAATCAGCTGGCACAAGCTCATTTATTGTGATAGATAATGCCTCCAAACCTCCCAAACCAACTCTGCTGCCATCAGAGCCATCTCTTCCCTGGACAATGCCCAGGAATCACTTGCAAATTAAATGCAACCAAATTTCTTGCTTCTGCGAACCTGGAAATTCGAGTTACAGAAGTGACGTTACGTTTTGTTTTGCCAGGGCTAATCTAATACCTTTTTAAAGGTGCATACGTTTCACCCTGTTGGCTTCCAACACTGAATTACCAGCTCTGCTAAGCTTCAGAATAAATGAGACGAACGTGCCCTCCGGGTGAAATCCCTTGCTGTAATCTTTATTCAAAACACACCGCTCCGGAGCCTTGCCTGCATTGCCAAAAAATCGCCTTGAGGTTTGCTCTTAAGATGGCAATTTGCATATCAAGATTTTGCTGCGGAGCTTACCCAATGTCCCCGCTATTATTTTCATACTCAACTGTGGGTGGCCCCCTGAGCAGCGCATAGAAGTGCACGCTAAAAATATTCTTGCCTTCCCCGCCGGCTCCGCACATGACCACAGCTAACGCCAGCTCACATGCAAAACCCGGAGCACTGGCATCCATCCGCCTCTCAAGGAGGATGCACGGGCTCCTAAGTGCTTGAAAAAACATGCTAAAAAGCAGAAAAGTACCTCTGCATGGATGGAGGAAGGATGCACACAGCAGCTGGAGGAGGAAGACCGCAGAAAGAGGCAAAGAAAGCTGGAGAGGTTTATCCGAGCGCGAGATATACTTGGGAAAACACATTAAGAGGTAATAAAACAGGCGAGGGAGGCATCGCCCGGGACATGAATTTAAGATGATGCTGAACAGAGGAAGGGAAAGAAACCTCATGCACAGAACAGGAACGATGCCGGGCGAACGCGAGTGCAGCCTGATTCATGCCCCAGAAGGGAGATCCTGGTCCCACTGGCAGCACCACGTTGATGAAAGCGCATGAAAAAACATAGATTGCCGGTTTTTCTGTACCCTCCTCCCCCTCACACAGCAAATCCCGGTCTCGGAGGTTGTAATTATTTTTGGCAAGGCGTAAACAGGTCCTGG
This sequence comes from Dromas ardeola, assembly GCA_013398915.1. NCBI lineage: Eukaryota > Metazoa > Chordata > Aves > Charadriiformes > Dromadidae > Dromas > Dromas ardeola. Next base: position 9,176 of record VYZM01016397.1, on the reverse strand, counting down.
AAATGAAAGCAGGAAACCAGAGTTATTTATGAGAGGCAACGCAGGGAGCCAGCATCAGAGCCCAGCTACCAAATCAGCAAGTGCAAGGTCACCCTCCTCTGCTTAGAAGAACAACTTTGCAAAGCGATGTGCAGACGGCCAGGCAAAATAACCAGATTCGGTCTGCCCAGGAAGGCAAGTAATGGAAATGGAGCACGATGAACCACCAGAAAACATTGGCTCACTCAACCACAAGAGTTTTATCACAGGGTTGTCAGGCTTTGAGGTGATGTCCACCAAGATGACATCCACCAAGATAACATCCACCCAGCCCTTAACTGACCATGACAACTACCTGCCTTTCTGGGCTATGGGAGAGGAGCAAGAAGGACTTCAGATCCACAAGTCTTCCTCCAGCAAAGCTGTTATGGAACGAGGCAGCCAAGGAGCTCCATCTGCATGTAAAAGACTGGTGAAGACTATTCATCGCCTTATCCTGAAAGCCACTGACTGCTTCCAAGGAGATAGATTATTGATCAACTCAGGAAGAACCACAGATTTTGAAGAGCAATTTGCTTGCAAAGAGCAAAGCTTCATACTTTAGCTCTCCTTTCTGCCAGTGGAGAGAAGCAGCAAAATCTGAACCCTCCCTGCATGAGGTTATCGCACCCCAAGGGGGCTGAAGAAGCAGCATCTCAAGCCCACGAAGAAACCACTGAGGAAAACGCAAAAGCTCCTTCTGGTTTTTCCAGGGGCCAAAGGAAAAGGGACATTCAAAGCCAGGAGGTGCAAGGAGGCAGGAGGCCAAGTGTCCTGAGGACAGGAAGACCTCCAGACTCCTTTCTGCTCACGTTTTATATTTTGTGTTCAAATGCCAAACAAACAGGACAAAGACCCACAGCCTTCTTTCCAAGTATGGGATTATAATAAATTCTAGTCAATTAAAAAAAGGATGACAAACACAACACATTAGGAAAGGAAATGGACAAAGAGAGAAAAGCAAGCCTGTAGACCTCAGAGCCCATGAGACATCTCTATATACAAAAGGAAACAAAGATATGCCCAAATAATGTGCAAATAGAAAATAAAAAAAAGCACACCTTGGTTTCCACGCACAAAGAGGACGATCTTTACAATTAAACTGCCAGAATTTTCATGAGGGGAGAAAAAAAATAAATAGAATTGAAATCTTTTCCATTGCCCCATGTGTGGGGAAAAGGAGAAGAAACCCATCTGCTTGAAGCTCTCAAGATGATAACCAGGAAAATATCTGTAGTGAGACTATCAATCTGTTTTTTCAAATTCAAAGACGAGGCAGTCGCAGCATCCCGTGCTACTGTAACACCCCGGCACTGGTTACACCACTTGCTAAGATGCAGCTCCAAGGGACCAGTTTGTCACCGCAACCCATTACATTTTTAGAAAAACAACCCATACCTATGAAACTTCCCCGTGGTGCATGATCAACACTTAAAAGTGAGCTTTGGAAAGCGTGCGGTTGTTCTCTAAACCAGAAGCATCAAAAAGCTTAGGGCAGCATTCCTGGGGCTGCAACACACACATTTTGCCACCTATTGCCATCTTCAGACACTTGCAGTTAATGAAAGCCGAAGGTCCTTGACACTGAGAAATCGAACTACCAACATCCAGTGGCCTCAACACAACTTTAAGCGCCTCCTTTTAATATTTATTTATTTATTTTGCCTTATTTATCATTAGTAAAATTGTCCTAGTAAAATGACTTGATTTTTTTACCGTCACTACAAATCTGGATAGCTTTACAATCTGTACAAGATGGTATGGAAGAGGATGGTGAGCACCAGGTTAGGGCCTGACCTGCTGGAGAGCAACTCTATGGAAAGAGACCTGGGAGTCCTGGTGGACAACAGGATGACCATGAGCCAGCAATGTGCCCTTGTGGCCAAGAAGGCCAATGGCATCCGGGGCTGCATCAAGAAGAGTGTGGCCAGCAGATCAAGGGAGGTCATCCTCCCCCTCTACTCTGCCCTGGTGAAGCCATATCTGGAGTACTGTGTCCAGTTCTGGGCTCGCCGGTTCAAGAAGGACAGGGAACTGCTGGAGAGGGGACAGCAAAGGGCTTCAAAGATGATTAGGGGCCTGGAACACCTCTCTTATGAAGAAAGGCTGAGGGACTTGGGTCTTTTCAGTCTGAGTATCCACTCCTGGTCACTATCTGCACCCGAGTATTTGTTGGGACTGAAATTAGGGCCCCTCCAGCTGCAACAGATGCTCAGATAAGAGAGTGGCTGGGGATACACCAAGCAGACAACAGAAGACATCAAAACATTCGGGAAAGACAAATCACATCTCAAGCTACTTAGCACTATATTTAAAGTTGTATAAATTAGGTATTTTACAACTTCGGAGGTTCTTGTAAGAGTCCAGAAAGCTAACAGTGTCACAAGGGATCATAAATCAATCATTCTGTTGGGGAAAAAGAAGAAAGTCAAAGGCTGTATTAAGGTTTAGCTCTTGCTTCACTTTGCAAGAAGAAAAAGCTCAAGATCTGCAGCTCCCAACAGAAGGATGCAGCTACATGGAAGATGGTAAAAAACAACATAGATTGATCTATGCCTTAATGCACAGCACCTACTCTCATGCAGCCACGTGATTTTTATTTATTGTTTTTAATTAGCTGGGAATAGAAAATGCAGTTCATTGGAGGTAACCAAGTCGTTGCAGCAACTACCATTTAAAAAAAAAAAAAAGTTTGATTTCTCATTAATAAAGATTCCACAGCGAACAGAAGGGACAAAGAGGGACTTTCAATCACCGTCGGGACGTTGAACAGTCCCTGTGCGCAACCAGCATCGTAAGCAAATAATCTGCATTATCCCCCTTCAAAAAAAAATCAAGCCCACATGTTAGAAAAGGGATGCTTCGACAGAAGGAACGGCAAAATTACACAAACTCAAGTGATCGCTGTCTGCGGCTCCTATTTCCAGGCAGATGAAATCACAAAAAATAGCAAACAAAGAAAATACGTTATGTACAGCGTTATATTAAACAAGGTGGTACCCTGCAAGTCAGCACAGTTCCTGCAGTGTCATCCACCTTCCCCATCGCCAAACAGATGCGTGGCGACGGTTTTTTTCTCCCCCCTCCAAACTTAGAAGAGCTCAGAGCGTAACGAACATCTCCAGGCTGGGACCAGGGATGCTGCAAAGCGTTTGCTAATAATTCCACTCCAACATAATTGCAATTATCTACAGTTAGTCGCAACCACTGCTCCCTCTGACAAAAAGCCCTTCTTTTAGCCGCTAGTATGTTTTCCAAACTAGTCACATTAAAAATTTCAATTTTTAAGGACTAAAAATAAGCAAGGACTAAATTCAAGGTGGAAATTTTGACCAGAAGCGGAATTTTTTACATGAAAAAACTCTGCCTTTGCAGACCACAGCCTGGACTTTCCCTGCAGTTAGTTTTGTCTTAACTCAAAGTCATCGTTGCAGAGCTCACAAATCTGGTGAGACACCATCCAAGTATTCCCCAAACCTCCCAGGAGGATTTTTTTCCCACTAAGACACCCCAAAATTGGAACAAAACAGCTGCACAGTGAGTGCTACTGCATGCAGACTGCGGTCACGGTCATGAGACATCACATGCTGGTAAATAAATTAGGGAATTTCAGGGAAAAAATAAATAATTAAGAAAAAGAGTGTTCTTGGCTGTGTATGTCTCTGCCACAAAGCTCCTGAGCTATCTGCTCATATGAGATTTTTCTACAATGCAGCCATTAATAGCAAGTTTGGGAGTTCCCTCATACCATATTCGAGTGTCTGGCATCTCATACAGCAAAGAAATGGGTAAATCCAGAAATCTGGGTCACAACACCTCCAAATCTGCCTGGTTTTCAATGTGGAAAAAAATGAAGGAGGCACCTGCCTCCTCCACACAGAAGCATCACATGAAGATTCATTATAAACTGAAAAAAAAAAACCAACAAGCTTCAGGAATGAGCATGATCGAAGTCCCTCATGGAAGAAGAAAATGTTTTATTTTACAGAAATAAGGACTGTGGCAACCTGCAGGATTGGAATAAAATTCTACAGCATGGGTGCCTCCTACATTCCTTTACTCCATGCACCAGATGATGGAGGAGTCCTACAGGAAAAAAAAAATTACATGGCCAAGTTATTCAAGACTACAGTCACAATAAATACACGCAGCAGGGGAAGGAGGACAAATGAAGTCCCCGATAACCAAAAAAAAATCACATTTTTGCAATGCGTGGCTTTTGCAGCAGGGGTGACAGCGGAACAAGAACAAAACATGCGCTACACAATGAAGAGCATAAACCATTTTGCAGATATTTTCTGCTTTTATTTAGGGAGGAGATTACAGAGATAGCAAAGAAAATGCAGCTTAACCCAACATGAGCACTTACTATAAAAAAAAAAAAAAGTAAATTTACTAAAAAAATAAAAGTATAGGTATTGCAGCTGAGTTTGACTTCATTCAAGGAGAAGCTGGAAAATGTTTTGCAGATTTCGCTTGCAGCATCCCAGCAGATGAGTAGCCAATGCACCTAAACTGTCCTTGGGAGAGTTTTTCCCCACAGCTCTGCATCCCAGCAAAAGAGCATTAAAAAAAAACAAAACAAAAAAACAAAACAAAAAACCCTTTCTCATACACCATTTCTTCTTTTTTTGCACCCATCTTCAGAATATACTTAAAAAAGAAACTGATCACCGCTGCAATCTCTGCTTTCTAATGGCGCTGCGAGCAAAACGGATGTGGAAAAAAAAAAAAAAAATCGATCATGTCCCTTTTTTTTTTTTTTTCAGTTAAATGCTATTTTTTTCCATCATCAGAAACACTGAAAAGCAGAGACGTGCCCAAGCACTGCAACAAAGAGATGGCACCTGCCTACTGAATTTCCTGACTAGTGACACTACGAAGAAAAAGAAGTTTTAAATAGAAACCTCCCCGCAAGTGTTAAATCAGATTAATTTAACTCTTTTGCATTATTTTAATCTTACATACCATCATTTGCAAGGCAAGCAGAAAAAAATAGAGAGAGAGTAGGATTCTTATCTTGACCGTATTCCTTTGGAAACACAGTGTGTTATTAAAAACCACAAATAACCTTTCCGACAGCAAAAGGACACACACTTCCTTTGCAATAGGGCAATAGCACGAATTTTATACGTAGCTTTCTGGGCGCTCAACACCAAGTGATGGGCACCAGCTTCCCTCCATCCTTGCAACGCTTAACACCGCTGCTGGCAACGCCAACACAAGTTTTTGGCCAGATTTTATTTGCGCGTGTCAAAAAGTGTGCTCAAAATAAATAAAAAAAAATGCAATTTGAAGGATTGGTGATGCTGCCGAAGGACAAGTTCTGCAAAAACTTGCAAGTCCAGCCAAGAGCAGGCTGGATGGGGCTTTGAGCAACCTGGTCTAGTGGGAGGTGTCCCTGCCCATGGCAGGGGGGCTGGAACTAGATGATCTTTAAGGTCCCTTCCAATCCAAACCATTCTATGATCCTATGACTATCTCCCAAAAAAATGCCCGCATGCAGGCTCTTGATGCTTCATTTTTGGAGTTAAGCTCATGCTTAAATATCTGGATGAAATTTAGACCAAATGGATCACGCTGTCCACAAATGCATCTGCTCTTATGGTCAGGGAGACACCACCACCAACAATGATCTGGGTGGAAGGACCCAGTCCATCCATCCATCAGGTCTCCTGGGGATCAGACCTGGATGCCCAAGTCCTTTCCAGTGCAATCAGCCTTTGCCCTGACGATGTTGACTCCAACCCTATATCAAACACGGGCAGAGGCTCCTCCTGCCCACACAAAGCCCTCCGGTGTCGCAGATTTCCGCAGTCCCCTGCAGGTCCAGCAACCCTCAGAAGGTCCACAAAAAGCCACGCAAGAGCCACTACCAACCCCACCGCCCAAACTAGCTGAAGAGTAGGACGGAGGATAACAAAGACAGGAAAAGCAAATGGGATTTTTTCATAAAAGTTCTTTCCATCTTCATCTAGCAGAATGTGTTTATGGCACAGGCAGTGAATCGAAAGTATTATTTTTATCTTGATATTATTTACCCTTTCACACTTGCTATTTAAATATCCTCAAATTCCCAGAAGAACCAGTAATTCAAAATACCATTTGATATATATTCATATGCAAGGGAAAGCACAGACTCATTCATTTTCAGCTTGCCTACTTCTTTTTCTTTTTTTTTTTTCTTTAAATTAGATTTTAAGTGCTGTAATATTGATGTGCAAATTTATCAAGACACAGAAGTATTATTTCTCCTACACCCTCAGCAGAGGATCTCCAGCACCAGAACTGGCGTCTTGCTGGCAAGGAGACCCGGTCACACCAGAGAGTTGCACGGTGAGGAGCAAATTATGAGAGGTTTAAAATGAAATGAATTTTTAAAAAATTAAAAAAACAAGCAACTTATGAGAAAAGGAATAAGGTTTCCTGCACAAGACAGGACGGGAGTAAAAGATTTTAATATTAAAGTCTCTGTTCTACCAGTCTCTGTAGCCAACCTCGGCTAAATTATTTGCAGCACCAGCAAACCCACAGCGGCACAGCGTTGTACTGCAGAAATTCCTTTGAACCAAGCAATTGCCAATGCCCATCTAGGAGGGAGGCAGAATTCTATGATTCTACATCAGCAGAATCTACATTCTACAGCAAGTTTGCTGACGACACCAAGCTGCGTGGCGCGATCAACATGCTGGAGGGGAGGGATGCCATCCAGAGGGACTTGGACAGGCTTGAGAGGGGGGGCCATGCGAACCTCATGAAGTTCAACCAGGCCAAGTGCAAGGTCCTGCACATTGGTCATGGCAATCCCAAGCACAAATACAGGCTGGGAGGAGAATGGATTGAGAGCAGTCCTGAGGAGGAGGACTTGGAGGTGTTGGTGGATGAGAAGCTCACCATGAGCCGGCAACGTGCACGTGCAGCCGAGAAAGCCAACGTCATCCTGGGCCGCATCAAGGTAAGTGTGGCCAGCAGGTTAAGGGAGGTGATTCTGCCCCTCTGCTCCGCTCTGGTGAGACCCCACCTGCAATACTGCATCCAGCTTTGGAGTCCACAGCACAAGAAAGACACGACCTATTGGAGCGGGTTTAGAGGAGGCCATGAAGATGACCACAGGGCTGGAGAACCTCTGCTGTGAGGACAGGCTGGGAGAGTTGGGG
>VYZM01016395.1:79836-96906 GCA_013398915.1 Dromas ardeola | reverse complement strand
CTCGTCAGCTACCCCATCCTGATAAGCATGATATTAATTGTGTGCTGCAACAACAGGGTGCGTCCTATGAAGGATTCTTGCACCCTAGCGTAGGCATCCTTCACCAGAGCCAATCCAGAACCACTTAGTCTCACAATAACTATTATTCATGTAAACCTGAGCACTCACTGTCTTCCTACCTTATTCTTGTCTTTTTGTCATTTTGTCATGTACAGGCATAAACACTTCTTTCAGCCGGCATGAAAACATTGATACAGAGAAAACACAATTAGAAATGGCATTTATTAAGATACAAAACAATTTCTGGGGAACTCAATTAGCTTACCTCCAATAGGCCAATCTTCTCACACCATACTTTGTATATTGAATCCATGGAAAGCCCTAAACTAAGTGGTATAAAAAATGGTAGTCTTTAAGGCATCTATTTAATTTTGGTCAATAAAGTATTAAAAAACTCATTGCAATCTGCATTTTATTTTCCTAGTAAATTCAATTCTTTACAGAACATCTATTGAGAGTCAAAACTTGTAAAGATAAACAACAAATTATATTTCTGTTTCGCTAAAATTCTACAGAATCCCTGGTATACAACAAGTCTGCTGTGAAGATGGTCCATAGGAGGCCAAATAAAATCTACCAAAAAATAAGGCATTGCAATCTCCTATTTTAGGGGCAAAAACCTTGCCCTGTGCAGCTCAGACTTCAGCTACTGGCATTTTCTAAGACAGAAAACCACAAAAGTAACAAAAAAATAGTTCAAATGCCAATTAAAATTGATAACTTTCCCTTTCTCCTTACTGAAATCTTGTTCAATATCACAGAACCACAGAAGCACAGAATGACTGGGATTGGAAGGGACCTCTGGAGATCGTTCAATTCAAGACTTCTGCTCAAGCATGGTCAACTACAGTAGGTTGCTGAAGGTCATATCCAGTCGGGATTTGAGTATCTCCAAGGATGGAGACTCCACAACCTTTCTGAGAAACCTACGCCAGTACTTCGACACCCTCACATTCAGAAAAAAAAAAGGTTTTTTTTCCGTATGTTTAAATCGAATTTCTTGTGTTTCAGTATTATTAAATAAATAATTGAGGATTCAAATTATGGCATTCATTTTCATTTGTGACGTATGGAGATTCAAATATCTCATTTGTAGAAACAAAACAGAAATGCATTGGATCACCGAAACTTTGATTATTTCTTCATAATTCAGTTTCTAATTGGACTGATGACATACAGGGTAACTGAGGGCAGAAATTTTTCCTTTGGTGTGGGATTTCTGTCTGCTTTTGAGGAGAAGATCAGTGAAATAAAGCAGTTCCTTTAATCATACTTCTTATTAGTTTTGCCTCAAAAGGGGACAACAGACAGTTAGCTAATTCAATGCCATGAGACAAAGAGTGAGCACATGCCCTGTACTGAAGATCGGCCAGCTGGCACAATCAGCTGCACCAGGCATGTTTCCAATTTATGAAGTGGAACATTTAACGTATTCGTTCAAAACACTTACCCTTTTGCCAACCATGTGAAAACGAAATTAGCTATGGTCAATTTAGTTATGTACAGAACATAGAAGGATAATCAGCCACCTTATTTAGAATTACTTCTTTGTCCCCAAGAGTGTACACATCCCATCCCTATTGAATTATAAAGGGGAAAACACGTTTCATGAATACTTATTTGGAAGGTGGAAAATAATCCACATACTTTATACACACCTCAAAGTCAGGATAGAAAACTGTAAGAAGGCCTTAGCATGTGACTCTAGTGATGAAAATTTGGAAGGAAAAGTTAATACTTATTGCCAGCAAGTTCTAAATTTCCTTTGCTGTTCTGCTTTGAGTTTTTTGCCTCTTGAAAATATCTTGTTTAATGGTGCAGAAATCGGTTTCATTGAGGTAAATGGTCAAAAGCATAAAGAGTAGGTAGCCATCTAAGTCCTATTGAAGTTCCCACTTCACTTTTGCCAATTTACTCGAGTAAAATGATTTCCCAGAGACATGTTTTGTTTGTTCACACGTGGATAGTCTGCTTTTATAGTTCTTTTACCAACATAAGATGAGATAATACTTCTATTTAATATTAATTGAAATTCGGGTAACCAGTTTAATTTACATAATTTTACAAAATAATATAATTTTATAAAATTGAAGTTTGGAAAAAGACTCTAATATGATGTATAAAAAGACAGTCCTAGTTCTACTGAGTTAAGTATCAGGAGAAAAATAACAGAGAGTTACACCAAATAGGCAGGAAATGGTATAGTAATAGTAAGGTTATTAGTAATAGGGTAGTAACTACAGGTCACAATCTGCTCTTTATCAAGTGCTCCATTTAGGCAGAGTTGAAGGCAAAGACAAATTTGTAGGAGGACATGAAGTTCACCAAGTTTAGATTAATTATCTTTTCTTCATCTTATGATTCATGCTTACGCCCATTTGGGGTGAGTAATTTGAGGTATTTAACTTCAGGGAAGAACTCTGAATTATGGGAGAATTTTGTATAACCAAAGAAGAATCAACTAATTACATTTTAATTAATTTTTTGGTTATGTTTTATGAATAATAGGGAAAGCCTATTTTAATTGAGCAAAATAGTACTTTACAAAGACATTCCTTGGAGTGAATCTTTATCGTCACAAGTGTAAATCACTATTATCAATGTTACAGTAAAAATATAGAGCTAAAATATTGATTGTGTTTAAATCAAACAGCGTTAATTAACCTTGAAATTAATTGCAAAATATGGGGAAACAGTCTAACATGCAGCTTTGCTCTGTATATTTTCTACTTGAACACATGGAAATCTCTCATGTCATCCACGAACAAGTCCAGTGCAAACCACTCTCATTCAAAAGAACTTACTGTTCCACATCAAAGCTTTCATTTCCTTGTTAGCTGAGACAGAGTGAACACAATGAATAGAGGTTCCATTATTTATTTCTTTATTATTTCTGGATAAAAGCTAGAACCAAGTCCTTCCTTTAAGCCCCCATATCTTTATTGATGTTAAAGGGTTATGTGAGTTAAGCAGAAGAAAATGTAGTTTTTACTTTTAAATGCTGGGGTAATGGAGCCAAACCTTTCAGAAACAGTAAAGAATTGTGTTTCTAAGACCTTACCATTTGAATCTATCTATTGTATGATCTGTGTTTTTTTCATTTCACCAGCACTATCTATTAGTGTGCCTGGGCTGATTCAAGATTTCTCTTTCTAACTGAAAAAAAGACATAGATAAAATTTGATCTGATGTAAGCTTATTAAGCTATTTAGACAAAAACACTTTTTCTTCTCTCAGTCATGACTTCTGAGGTGTACCAGTTTCAGGTTGGAGGGTTTTTTGGCTGCTTTTGTTGCTACACCAAATGCTTTATAAACCAAAAGTAACAGACTTGCAAGTCCTAGACATCATGACTATGCTTGACTCATAATTCAAAAGACCAGATTCACGTGTTTAATTTTAAGCATAGACCAAAATTATGTTAATATCAATAGTATGCATTATGTGATTTAAATAATAATAACATTGGGTTACTGAAATGGGATTTGACTCACTGATTAAAATTCTACTGAGGTGTATAGGGGTCTTTCAGCTGACTTGAAGAGACACGGATCATAGAACCATGGAATCGTCTTTCAGGTCATCTAGTCCGACCATCAACCTAACTTTGACAAAAATCATCACTGAATTGCAATATTGTCTTTATTGATGGTTTATTAGCTTTTGCTGTATATGCATACCACTGATTTAAACCTGCTAGATTTCAAGAGAAACATCATCAGGATGAGTTCCATCTTTCATGAGAAAAGATGGATAACATAAGAACCCTGATATTGGAATCACGGGATCACAGAATTTCAGAGTTGGAAGGGACCTCTAGAGATCATCTAGTCCAACTCCCCTGCTAAAGCAGGATTGCCTAGACTGCATTACTCAGGACATCAAAAAAAAGCATTGCTGATATACTTCCGACATTTAGGTCATTGATGCATGCAAAGAATGATAACATTGGATTACATAAAATAAATAGCATTAAATAATACAAATAGTACATGAATGGCCACCACTGTCTTAAAATTACATTCTCACAACAAAAAATAAGATGTTAGTCTTGAACTTACAATACACTTTTGTGAGTCATTAAAATGGGTTTGCTATTCTGGCATTCATGTGCACCAAGAATTATGAAGGCAGTTATATGTTTCATTACAATAAAGGGTTTTTCAATCCAAGTTACGTATAGATTTAAATAATATAAAAAAAAAATTACAAGATTAGTAGTATCTATTATTCAGTAATGTTTAAACAACAAAGAAGCAATTATCTAAGGGAGAGTGAAGGAAAGGATGGGGAAATAGGAAAAGAACACCAATTCTTAAGTATGTTGTACAGATGGTTAAAAAATATGAATGTCAGTATATTTTTAAGTAAAGAAAAAACAGCAGATTTTACTGGACAATAAGTCGTACACCGAGATTTAACTAGGCTTGTTAGCCACTGAAATCTAGAAAGGGGAAATATTTAAGTTAAAAAATAAATATTCAAGACAATAAAAATAATCTTCATACAGCGGAAGCTCTATTATTTGGAATTCTTATTAAATGAAAGACATCTTAATTATAAGAATTACTATTTGCAATTTTAAAGGCTGAGGAATATAAGTAACTGTAATTCAAATAGTAGATTCCCTTTGCCTCAAGACCTTAATCAAGACAGAGTTGTTTCTTATGACATATACAGGATCTCAAACACAAGGTACAATCTTGATAAAAGCATGTGCTACGACCCATGTTATAAACAGATGGGATAGGATCTCATAATGGGCTAATGGTATTAATATTAATACAGAAAATGATGTGTAGGTTTGTGGGGTTTTTTTCTCAAATGAAATGTCTCTTTCTGGCATTGTAAGTCTTTCCTGGAAGAATTCTCTTTGAAGTCTGATTTAATATTATTCCCACTTCTTAAAAGAAATGTAAAGATGATGGAGAAAACAAATGATAATTCTGATGTAAATGCTTCTGCATGAGTTCTATAAATAAGCCTGTCATGAATGGGTGTATTTCAGTCAAAACCACCTCATGTTGCTTTTCAACATACACCTAGCCATCACAGGCTACACCTCACCTTTCTATATCTGGTCCCTATGGGGAAAGAACCTCGCATGCAGGGTCATCTGGTGGAGATTAAGCTGCTTCAAGCAGGTCTCATCTATTACAGAAGTCATTTCCACAATGTGTAGCATTCGGAAGCATAATCTTTATGTCAATGTAGCCACGAAGTCAGCTTGAAGGGAGCCTGAGCACTGCCCTATTTCGCAGCAATGGAAATTAACTGCTCTGAATGCAGCCATAGTTAGTTGACCTCAAGCCACAAGGATGCCTCCATTGAGTTATTAACACCCACATGGCCTTCCTGGAATGTGCATTTGGCTGACAAATGCAGCGTTGCACACCCTGTGCGAGGACATTGCTGGACTGTACAGTGCAGCAATATTGCATCAGAACTGGATCTCCACCTTTTCCTCTGTCTTGCCTCATATAGCCACTGCCATTGCACCTACATCCAAAGAAAGCAGCATAATCTGAGAAAACATCTCTATCGATCTTGCTCCAGGCTATTTCCATCATACCTTTCATAAGCATTGGAGCAGCACTCCACTGAGGCACCTGTCCTTACCCTGACAGCAGTCAAAAAATTATATCCTCTCGTCTCTCACTCTACACAGATAACCTCTGCTTATGGCAACAAAGCCCATCACACAAAAGTTATACATGTTGATACAGTCACATTCATCTACATGAGTCTAGGCACCTGTAGGGCAAGACATGTATTAATTTTCCCTGGAATTTTGTTGCTACTAATATTAGGTCCATCCCTCACACTTAGACCTGATTCCTTACTTCACTCCGTTGATTTCCCACACGGGGACCAGTTTCAGGTATCCCTACAAAGAGTGACCCTGCAGACTGTTACAGGTGTCTCAGCTGGCATAATGTGAAGGTATTCTTTGCCTTTATGTGCATAATCTCTGTGTCTGGCCCATGAGACCATCAGAATGAATGCTGATTTAGCTATGGTTATTCCAACTATTGCTCTCACTTCAGAAGTATACGGAGAGGAAAACTTAATCAGGGAGACATCCTGGTCATTGACATTGTCTAAAGACACACAATCAGAATACAAGACACCATCCTCAGAGACACCTGAACCCCACAGACACAGATTGTGGTACTTCTTGAAGAAGGTTAGTTTACCATAATTTCTTTTAACCACTGACCCTCAAGGACAACATGCAGAGGAACTCTGAAGAGTGGCCTACCAAATAGGCAAATAGTGTCCCCCAAAACAGTGTACATGAGAGTGTGCTGAGCTCATGCCTCACGATGTAAGAATCATTGCAAAAAATCTCTGCTGATCCTGCACAAAAGGCAGGAGAAAGTAGAGGTGGATAAGAAAAGGAAGGACAGGAAGAGACTGAAATTTGTGAAAAGTCATAGGAAAGGCAACTGCTTCCTTGCTGCCTTTTGAGTCTGCTCAGAGAGGACCAAGCATGTCAGGAGTTACCCAAGGATGGAGGGAGCCTTAGAGAGGAGCAGTGTCTGCTATGCATCTTGTGTAGAGCCCTCACTTCCCCTCCCTGAATCCTTTGGTCCTGAGTTTCAGAGGAATTGAGGTCTTCCCAACTCATTCCATATCTGGATTGTGACCACATAAATCTTCCTTCTAAGTTTTCTAGCTATGCATTTATTTTGCCAAGACCAGAGTAATCTGACTACGGAGCATGGGCAATGTGAGAGCACTGTTAGAGAATATGGGGTGATTTCACATCTGTGGCTTTTATGAAAGAAACGGAAATCTGCTGCTTTGGGGATTCCACATAACTGGGGTTGCTAGAATGGCCTGGAATGAATAAAAATGAGAGAGATCGGGAAGATTTTGTGATAGCTACTTCGCCTGAGCAAGACCCATGTAGGTCCAATAACTTCTATTTTTGCCATGAGAGTTTGTGAATTCTGAGGAAATATGCAAGTTAAAGGGCTTGTCTGGCTGGGGTAGAAGGCGCCCTTTTTTTAGTGGAAGAGGGTTGGAATGACTTTAAGCACATGTGAAGCCCAGTAGAGAGGTCCAGCAGACCCACTCGCAATCAGAAGGCTCACTTTCCAGGCTGCTTGCCACAGCCAAGTATCGCACTCTGTCAGGCACTGCCTACATGGTTCTGCCTAGCAAGGTGGCAGCATTGAAATGCATGATGGCCACAGCTACCTCCCCTGCTGCATCTGCAGTTGCATGTACATGCTCTCTACACGATGCATGTTCCCTGTCAGTGTCTAACACTGCTCATGGTCACAGAGCATATGTCCCCTTCTTCTCTCTCCAAGGATATGGAATTTTGACACTTCAAAGAGCTAGCTTCTATATTTAGCTTGAATGTTTCACGATATGCCAAAAAATATCAGATAACAGAAACTTATAATAATTTTTAGATGAAAGATCTCACAAAGAATTTTGTTTCATTAGCCATAGTCCTTCAATATTCTATTGCTTAAGAATATAGCTTTAAAAATTTGACTAGCAGAAGAAATATGTCATGCCAGATTAATGATAAACATGTTGGGAAAAAAGGCATCCAGGGACTTTTCACTCTCTTTGGAAATGAGTTTGCAGTCTCCACTAGACTTTTACCAAACACCTAGGTTTGAGCTCAGTTGTATTGCTATAAGCCAGTTACACATCTTTCAATTACGCTTTTTATAAAATCATGTGACATCATTATTTCACTGTCAATTATGGCATGGCACATCAATAAAAGACTGATTTGTCAACAGAGAAGAAACTTAGAATCAGTCACTTTAATGGAAGGCAGAACATCTCACATGTTTTCCAGAAATGTTGATTTTATACAAAACGGATTTCTGAAAATTGACCTTGGATTAATTGGACATGAAATCAGTCTCAATTAAAAGATTATTATTACATTGTGTTATTTGGTAAATCTGCCTATCACTATTTTTTTCCTTTTTCTTTGTGAGCCTTTCATTCTTCCTTCTGCTTTTTTTGCGAAGAGGAAGGAAGTGACAATTATTTTTTGAATTGCTGAGAGCTATTTCCTTGTTACCCGAAGATTTCAGCAGCGGCGCCTACTTGTAAGGGCAGCACTCATCATCTATTGGCAGACAGTGTCAGCCGAGAAGCCACTCATCATTACACAAGATATTCAGCCTTTTTAAGGTAAATCTTTTTTGGGGTCTTTCACTGGAATAGGTAGCGTTAGAGCAGAAGAGCAGAGAGAGGGAATATCAGCTCCACAGCTCTGAGGACAGCTCGGAGAATCGGCCCTCCTCAGTGCCACCAGCCCAGGGAGAGCAGGGCCGTGCATCCTTTCTCTTTTCCCAAAAATAATAGCAACGGTATGAAGGAACATCAGAAATTCGAAGGATATTAGTGCACACATACAAAAAGAAAAAAAAAAAAAAAAAAAGGGAGCTGTCAAAACAAAACCAGGCTTCTTTTACGCCTTTTGATTTCCTCTGCCAAATCAAAATGGGCCTTGACGTCTACTGCTTTAAATACCTTTCTGTCATTGTCTGACAGCAAAAGCAGGCGATCTCTGTAATGATGTTATTGCAATCAATTAATTTTCTGTTTCTATTATGACAGAAAATTTTATTGTTTGTATTCGGTAGCAAATGTTCTAATATTCCAAATATGCCTAAAATTTAGATATCTGAAAGAAGGTCAGTATTTACATTACTTTTTAAAGCTTTGTGAAGACTAAAAATTAATATTCTTCATGATAAGTCACTTAATAAATCAAATAAATAGTAATGGTCATAAAACAAGTAATCATATTTTCATCTGTTCCTTTTGTGACATAACAAAAAGGCCATACAAATATAAGGAACATATTTCGCAATCATTTCACTTGATTTTAAAACAGATTTTTCTTACCTTAAAGAGTGGATCTGATACTGCTCTGAAGCCTACTACTGCATAATTTCACAATATTTAGGCCAGAGGTAACTGAGTGACTTAGACAATGTGGGAACTTTGTGATGCATTTATTGCTAGCTATCTATGGATAGCAATGTGCTATAACTCTACACCCGCAGTAGAGTCCCATTTTTATGCTGAATGGGTTAATCTCTTGTTTGTGAGAAAATAAAACATTGGTTTGTGCAAAATGAGACATTTGGAATTGGACTCTCATAGAAATTTGAAACACACAATAAAAACTGGAATGTCTACTCTTTAAAAACAGCAGTAAAAGGGCTTAGAGAAAATAGACTACTGAGATTGCAGGTATTTTAGAAAGGTTTTACTGCAGCTGAACATAAGAGACAAGATGGATTCCAGGCGTCATGCTGGATCAGTTCTCTTACTGAAGTGCCCCCATCTTAAACTTAATTTGATAAGGGATTTTATACGATGCTGTTCTGGTTTTGGCTGGGATAGGGTTAATTTTCTTCATAGTAGACTGTATGAGCTATGTTTTGGATTTGTCACCAAAACAATGCTGATAACACAGGAATCTTTTAGTTATTACTGAGCAGTCCTTACCCAGGGTCAAGGTTTTTTCTGCCTCTCATTCAGCCCCAAAAATGAGTAGGCTGCTGGGAATACACAAGGAGCTGGAATGCACACAGCTGGAACAGATGACCCCAGCTGACAAAAGGGATATCTCATACCATATGATGTCATGCTCAGCAATAAAACTAGCAGGTGAGGGAAGCTGGCTGGGGCTGCCATTGTTCAGGGTCTGGTTGGGTATCAGTCAGTTGGTGGTGAGCAACTGGGGGGGTTTGTGTCACTTGTTTTTTCTTGATTTTGTTTATTTTCCTCTTTATAATTTTTTGTATCTCTTGGTTTGGTTTTTTGGTTGGTTGGTTGGTTGGTTGGTTGTTTTTTTTTAATTATTAAACTGTCTTTATCTCAACCCATGAGTTTTCACACTTTTAACCCTTCTGATTCTCTCCCCCAACCCCCTAGGGGAGAGAGTGAGTGAGTGGCTGTGTGGTGCCTACTAGGGTTAAGCCATGACAGCTGCATTGTACTGAACAATAGATGTTTGCTTCCATAGCAAATATTATCAACGTTGCCATATTTTCCTTGAACAGTAAAGGAAACTTCAGACAGCATATTCAAGGCTGAGTTTGGTCCAGAAATTCCTTACAGAAGTTAAGATAAATTTGGAGAAGTTATGCAGGCACAGGGGCATACTTCAGTCCAAAGATTCAGGCCTTCAGGATAAGTAGTTCTCCTATTAAAAAAAAAAACACTAAGAAATCTAATATTAAAAATATTGAATTATTTCATAGCAATGATATTTAATAAAAAAATGAAGCTTCCAGGCCCACACAGACTTTCTTGACTTAGTTCTCTCCTCAGCTGAGCTATTCTTAAGCCATCTACCTTTGACTGAAGTCGTAATACTCAAGCTTTGCTGGAACAAAAGCTTCTAAAAACCATTCATCATTTGGTGATATTTCAGTATAATGCAATTATCTAAAATAAATTTTTAGTATAAAATTCTATTACAATCCACAGCTCAGAAATCTCCTGTATTCCCAGCTACATTCTCCTTGCGAAGAAACACTGACCAAATTTACTTTTTTTTTAGTGTGTGACATTTTTGCTCAGTTTCAACGTTTGAAACTACTTACTCTTCCCAATTATTCTAAGCAAAGCTTATAGTAATGTTTTGTAATTTCTCCCATAAATTTAAGTGAAAGGCATACAATTTAAGTGACAAGAACTTTGGAATTTAAGTCATAAAGGAAAAATAAGGTTCAAATTCAGATTTGCCCTGTGGTTATAATTGCAGCGTAATCATGTATCAAGGCAGGGCCTGTGTACACACCCAGTGCACTAAGTCATTATTTCCCTGGTCCAGGAACTCCCCAGATGGCCTCTGCATAGAGACTGCACAAATATAATGCACTGGCTTGAGATAGGAGACCCACTTGAGACAAGGTGATCAACTTGCCTCCTTCACAACAATTTCCCCAGCCAGCTTCTGCTGTGCATAAACCAATTTGTATGTTTAAATATACATATTAATATCCTGGGTGGATACTTGGACTGTCCCAGGGAACCTCAGTTGGTTCAGAATTGTAAAATTGACCAAATTGTACATAATTGTAAGCACAAACTGTTATTGCAGATGCAGAAATCATAATATATGATAAACTTTTGTGCATAGGTAAGATAATTAGGAGATATTTTGTATTTAGATAAAGACAATTGATAGTTACAGATTACATGCATTGCTGAAGTGGTTAGGTAGGACCATGGGCAGCTGAAGTACAGTAACAAAGTAGAAAAGTGATTCAGGAAGTCTATCCTGATTCAGTTGAAGATGCTGAATGAAGGACCCTTGCAATAGAGGTTCAATTACTACCCAGACAGCAACCAGCCATTCTTTTTGAGAAATTTGATTCCCTGTGTGAGCATTGTCTTATGCAAAGATCCAAAAAAATTAGAGGGGTTCTTAACACTCTGTCTGTGTCTATGCAGCAGTATAGAGTTTAATTAGGAAGAAGTGAACTTAAATTTCACTTCTGTTCCTTTGAAAAAAAGTGATTGGAAAAAATTATTGGGAGAAAACCATGAATAATTGAAAAAGAAGACTAAAAAGCAAACAACTCTACCTTGAAGGGACAGCCTGATACTTAATTTTTTCTCTAGAAAGCAGTCTCTATGATTAAATGCATTTTCTGATCATAAGAAGCCTTCACAATTTGTTATCTTTATTTTATTTTATTTTGAAAACTCCTTAATAATACAAATACAGTGAAGTTAAATCCTTTTCTAATAGCTGATATTATGATAAATGTATGTTTTAGAAAATGTTATAGCAACTTCCTTCATATTCCCTTATTAATACACAGGTGACTTCAGTTAATCAATCGAAACATTGCTACATGCAGTATTCTAGATGTAGGGCAAGTGAAAAGAGAGAGGTCTATCATTTTGTTGACCTTCTCAGCAGCTGGATAAGCTTTCATCAACTTTCTCATTAGTAACGTCTGACTGATTGACTAGGTTAACCCAAATACAGGAGCGAAAGGCAAAGATAATTTGCATATTATATTAATGACATTCATAAACCACCATTTGGTGTTCCTATGGGAAGTATCATAACACAATCTGATTGCTTCTGTATTCACTAGTTGTTGCAAAGAAAACAGCTGTAATTACCTCTAATATTTAAGGGATACAGTTTATTTATACTTTTCTATGAGTACAAATCATAACTACCTACGAAAAAAATAAGCCTCTGGATGACCTGTGAAGGAAAATAAACTAATTGATGAAGAAAGTGGGTCCAAACAAAATTCTGCCTGACCTAAAAATTTAGGTTAAAATACCCATGTTGCATAAATCTCCAAAGATCAATGTGTCCTAGCTGGGTCAAAGGCAATAAAAACTGGTAATTTGTTTTAAGAGCACAAACTCATAAAAACACAGGGCCAGAGGGAGCTCAGGAAGCTCCCTCTGGTTATGCAATCATTGTATAACCAAATGCTAAAATGCAGATTATAAACTTTTTTTATACATTATTATTGCAACATTGGACATAATTTCACAGTCTTGGGACCAGAAGACTGAGAGACTCAGTTCTGTCCCTGTTTTTTTTTCCTCTGTAAGAAAACAAGCTGTAGCAAAATCTGCATTAGCATACTTCATTAACACTCATTTACTAGTTCAGTGCTGCTGCCCAGTGTAAGGAAAAGGTAAGGAAACAGAAAAAATATTTTTCTGCCCTATTTCTTTCTTTCTCAAAAGGTGGTGTAAACAGGTCACAGGTATCTTGTTTCCTTGCAAATCCTCCTTTAGCTGTTACCAGTGCTGTTACTGGGAAATGAAAAGGAATGTAGGGGTTTTCTCCCTCTGCAAAGTCAACATTCAGACCTGCACTAACTTCAGAATGCTTCCCAGTGCAAATTTAACGATATTCACTTTTTGTGTATTACATCACCAGTTCAAGTACTTCTGCTGACTGTCTTAGGAGAAAAAAGATTAAAATACTCTTCAAGAATAATTCAGTTCTACTTATGGTCAGGAAAGTGATGCTTTACAGTATACCTAAACCCAAGCAAATGAATATGTAATTTCAGATGGAATTACTCAACCGTGTGCAATCTAAAATTAAGTCTTACATTTCATGTTTTTTTAAGATATTCAGTCAGACATGTTGCCATGGCCCAGAGAGCACCACCAGGGCTGACTGTCCCTATCCAGTAATCCTAGGGCCTCCCCAACACCCATCTCTGTATATATGTCTAAGTAGGTATGATCGGCATGTTCACTGTATAGCCATGAAATGTAACTGCACCTGGAACCTTACTACTGATTGAAACTGAGTCATCTTTTCTCATTATGGACCTTGCAAAACACATTATGGATCTCTCCCTTAAAAGAAAGTTATTCGCAAACACTGTCATAACTACATTCCGTAGGTGTGTTGCATTTACCACTAAACCATGCCTTGCCTCAGAAAATCCTCTGCATCTACATAGATATAAATTCTGTACTTGTTAAACTCTGCTGAACTCAACTGCAGTCTGTAACACAGCATGCTTGGGAGTCAGTTCTAATATATTATTGTCCTCCACATGTATGCTGCTTTCCTACATTAAAATGATGAGAAATGAGGAGCAGATATCTCTGTTTCCTGACTATGACAGCACCTCATACTATGCTCTTTTCTTTTTTTTTTTTTTTTTTTTGATGAAGCTTGGAGCTTTGCTGAAATTTTTCACTGCAAGTATGTGAAAGAACAAGATACGTACATAACAAGAAAGTTAGACTTAAACTAGGCAGACACAAAAAAAAGATATAAACTAATGATCCAAGAGTAAGGAGCAGATTAATGTGTTAAATGAGCAGATCCCAGAATAATGTGTTGAATGAGACATAGAGATACTAATAGTTAATTGTTGTGTATTCAGTACATGTCATATATTGTGCTGCCTTTTTCCAAATACTAATACATTGAAGGATGAGCAGGCAAATCCCTGCTTTCTATGTTCTTCCACTGTTTAATATGTGGTCCTCAAGCTTTACAGACACTGTCATGGAAAACACAAGTACATAAATACAAAGAAATTTGACTAGATCACTGAGGACATGAGCTCTTACATTTACAGTTTATATAACTTTGAACTGATTACTTGGCAGCTGAACTTGTCATTTTTAAGTGCCATACTAATGCTTGATAGCTACACTTTTACCAATCTATCGGATTTTAATTATCAGAGGAGCTGTCTTCCTAAATATAAATTAAATGTTTACTGGAGACATTAATGTTAAGGTTGCTTCAAATCTAAAAATTCATTCTTAATGTCCAATATGTATATTTATATTTTACTGATTGCAGCTATATCTTCATATGTCAATTTAAGGACTTATACTCAAGAGTGTAAATTAGCAAAGTGGATTAGTAAAAAGGGATTTACATATTTCATTTACTATTCAGTCCGACTTGATTTTCAATTAAGTTTTGTCTTTTCTGTATGTCCTTAAGCCTTAGAGGGTTTTCTAATAATGGTGTCTGAATGTTGTACACTACCTTATTCAAACGTGGATTATCTTTGAAACTGCTTTCCTCCTCTCAGTGAGTATTAAATTTTTTATAGTTTAGCCTATGTTTCCAAACAGGTGTCCCTTGCAAAGCAAAGCCTAAAATAATATGTGCAAAGCTGTGCTTCTGATGTGTAATTAGTAACCGTGGTATAAAATTTAGCATTTCCTACAATGTAGCTGTCAAAAGAAGATTAGGAAAACACTGTACTGAGGATTTCGTTATGGTTTCAAAATTGAGGGCCTACACTGTATTCATAAAATGCATCTGCTTAGATAATTGTTATTTGTTAGTTTTTACACCACTGTCAGACACAAGGGACATCTGCAGTACATAATAGTATATTTATGCATCTTTGGATGCTACATCAACTGAAGTTTTGAAAACATGGTCACATAAACAAATTATCCTGCTCAAGGATGAATTAGCATAATTTATATCAACATGCATTGAACTCCATATACTTTTTTCCTGCGTATATGGAGCAGGTGAATATTTTTCTTGTATTTGCCATGCCAGTGTTCTGTTTTGCAGAAGTAAACCTCATCCCAGCCAAAACTGAACCACTAAAGGTTTATTCCACTTCCAATGTAAATAAGATTTGATTTTATTAATACTTAGCAAAGTGTTTATCTGGTTCCTTCACTTGAAAAGATATTAAAAGAAAATAAATGCAGAGTTATATGTCTTCATTAGAACAGCAGAAAATAAGGAACTGCGAGAAACACAAAATTACAATAAGTCATTTTCCAGGTTCCTTACAGTCTAAGTGGCAAGTTTTTTATCAGAAGTCAAATTTTAGAAAGAAACCCCTTTGCCATCAGTCTGTTCTCTTTTGCATTGAGGAACAGCAAGGGTTTACATTCAGGAAGTTTCTCTTTTGTAAGAAAAAGACTGTCCTCTTTCAAGAAACACTTTCCTACTGAGAGACAGCTGTCCAATGAGGTTTATCACAGTGACTGTATCCTACAGATTGATTGGCAGAGCAGAGCTACAGCGACAGGTAGAAGGATTCAATAATGGTTTAAAACACATCAGAATTGCACTTCAGTCACCTCTTCATTGACTGCTACTCTCTCAGCTAGGACAACGGGGATTAGGATGATGAACTGTGATGTGCGACACGCAACACACATGGCTTTCAGCCAGTGTCATACAGAGTGCCTTGCACTAAGCTGATTACGAAGAAGTCCTACTAAATGTGAGGCTCACTCCATGCGATCCTCCTTTGTAACTTTTTCTTCATGCTTTCCATGCTTCACAGAGGCCTAATGGTCTCTATATGTTCCTAAAACTCTGTGCCCAACTTCCCCCTCGTCGACAGCACCCAGAGAGCTGTAGAGTGATAGGTATGGTGACCAAACAGCTTGAGCCTGAGAAAGCTGAAGCAGAGTGAAAACAAATATGCTCTGAAAAGTATGATATAACACTCTGTGTGAATGCAGTCTGACATCCTTCAATTCTTTTCCTTGGTGTTCTGAGGTGAGCACGTTGAAATAGCTCAAGTCTGGCAGTGGTCTGGGAGCCTGGACACAGCAGGATAAGGATGCAGCTTGGAGAAGAGTGTAGACTATTTCTAGTATGAAAGAAGGCTCATGCTTTCTGGACACTCATATTAATTTTCACGTAGCACAAGTAGATGGTAGCATTTATATGTGAGATAAAGGAAAAGGAAAGACTGTGAAAAATTCGTAAATGTCAGAATTAGATAGAACTTCTCTGTTCTGCCTGTGTAAAACTGCTAGCAAAACAAAAAATAAACTAAATTTAAGGAAAGATCCATACATGCTCACTAAATAGTCCATGATTTGTGCTGAGTAAAGAATGATTTATATGACTTAAATATACAACAACGGGAAAAAAAAAGACAAGTATAGCTACTTTGGTTACTTTGGTCAAAGCATTGTATCACCAAGTCTTACAAAAGAGTGTTAATTTCATGATTTAAGTAATGAGAACTATGGAAAGGGATTTTACAGATGAAAAACAGTGCTTTTCTGTGCTTGCTTAAATGCTATTTTTTTAAAAAACTGATTTAAATATTAGTTTCTTTCCTGTGGGTGAGATCATCATTCCATAAACATTTGACCTTCTCAAGCTATTCCCACTTCATAACACTTTAGGACAAAATCCTGTGATTCCTAGTAGCCAAAAATTACAATAAAGTATGGAGGTAAACAAAATAAGAATTTTTTTTTTAAAAAAAAAGGCAAAAATATACAATTTTAAATTAGATTATTAAATTAATTTATCTGCTTTATAAGAAGCAGCCTTTACACAGCCTTTACCTGTGTAAAAGGTCTTTAATTATCTGAGGGGATAATTAAAGAGGACTGAGAGCAGCCTCTGTAAGTTTGCAGACAACACCAAGTTGGGTGGGAGTGTTGACATTGAGAGTATAAAAGCTTTGCAGAGGGATCTAGACAGGCTGGATCCATCGGCTGAGGCCAATCGTATGAGATTCAACAAGACCAAGTGCCGGG
>VYZM01016395.1:43117-79805 GCA_013398915.1 Dromas ardeola | reverse complement strand
GTTGGCTGACTACCAGCTGAATATGAGCCAGCAGTGTGCCCAGGTGGCCAAGAAGGCCAACAACATCCTGGCCTGTAACAGGAACAGTGTGACCAGCAGGATTAGGGAAGTGATTGTCCCCCTGTACTCAGCACTCGTGAGGCCCCACCTCATGTACTGTGTCCAGTTTTGGGTCCCTCACTACAAAAAAGACACTGAGTTGCTGGAGCATGTCCAGAGAAGGGCAATGAATCTGGTGGGGGGATCTGGAGAAAAAACCTTATGAGGAGAGGCTGAGGGAGCCTAGAGAAAAGGAGGCTGAGGGGAGACCTTATCGCTCTCTACAACTACCTGAAAGGAGGTTGCAGAGAGGTGGGGGTCGGTCTCTTCTCCCAAGTGACAGGCGATAGGACAAGAGGAAATGGCCTCAAGTTGCACCAGGGGAGGTTTAGACTGGATAACAGGAAAAATTTTTACACTGAAAGGGTTATTAAGCATCAGAACAGGCTGCCCAGGGAAGTAGTTGAGGCACCATCCCTGGAGGTATTTAAAAGACGGGTAGACATAGCGCTTAGAGATATGGTTTAGTGATGTTTTTTTGTCAGAGTTAGGTTGATAGTTGGACTAGATGATCTGAAATGTCCCTTCCAACCTAGGCAATTCTATGATCCTTAATTTCCATGGAGTTTCATAGGAACCAGTATTCCAGAAAAATCCATCTGGAAGAGATACCTGGTTATGAAATTTTTTTAAGTTAAAATCGATACTCTCCATCACACATATGGTATTACAAGTACTAATGTTTGCCAAAGCAATAACAGCAAGTATTACATTCCACCACTGATGTGTGCATTTTTTTATTTATGAGAAAAAAATATTTCAGAATTCTCTTTGGAATATTGTAATGTTTGTATCCATATAAATAAATGTAAAGAGAAATGAAACAGGAAACATCTAAGCACTTGAACTCAACAGCCCCTTACAACACCACATGATTTCCACCTCTGTTGAAACTGAGACTGACAGTTGTCAGTCTTCTTATTCTATTTCAAGTTAGAAGGATAACTGAAAGGAATCACGTTGATAATTATAATCCAAATTAACTAAACACAACATAGAAAAAAAAATCCTCATTTTTTATTAAAGTTGTTGGGTTTCCTTTTTTAATGGAAAGCATTCTTACAGCTCTCCTTTCAAAGGTCACCTAAAACAAGGGAGGCAAATTTCTAGTTAGTAGTGTGTTCCATCATTGGCGTATTACTTGCCTTTACACAGTAAGCTGGTTTCAATCATATGGTTAGTAATGTCACATTTTTTAAATTCCTCACGGCATGCGACTTATGCCAATTCTCTCATAAACCAGACAGAATCTGTACAGCAATTGTGTCATCCTCTTTGTCACCCATATACAGACTTTTCTTTTTTCCAGACAAATACACAAAAAAAATTCAGGAAAATAATTGCCTGAAATTAACTTGCTTTGTTTTAATCAGTGATAGCAGTTCCACTTACTGTAATCTTAATTAGCATTTCTTATTATAAGAACAGGTTCCAATGCTCCATTACTTTGCCTTAAAATTTAACCAGCCAAGGTTAAAGAGACTGTTGGTGATAAGATGAACTTTCGTGTGGGCTCATGTAAAGTTAAAACAAGAAAAAAGAATCATATGAAGTAATGACAAAAAAGTGACGAAGAAAGGTACAACTTTTCTCTCACAGTTCTCAGCATCTGTAGTTCGATACTTCTGCGTTGAAAATTGAAATTTGGTGGAAAGTTAGTCACAGGAACAAAAAGCCAATATTGCAATGCATAAGGGGAGAGGGCAGAATAAAAATTCCATTAATGTTGTTCCTGGTATTTAGCAATGAAAAAGGCTGCATCTACAAATGAGCTTCTCATGGCATAGAAGTGTTTCAAAAGGTTTTATTGAAAATGTAACTTTTTTGCTCTGGCTATATAGTTAAATCATGTGTTAATAACATTATCTGTGCATGTAAATCTTTTTTCTAACTAAGAATGATACATAGAGTATAATACATGAAGTTTCAGTATGGCATAAAAGAGAAATCTTTAACTGGGAAGATGTGGACACAAACATTTCGCTGCTGCAGTTCCCTCATTAACACACCTGAAAAAGTTGTCTAGATAAAATGAGTCTACCTCACAAAATAAATTTTCTGTGATGGTAAGATGTGCCAGTATTTTTTCACACAGTCTCCGTCTACCGCACGTAAAATATAACCCTTCAGTACTTTTCAGTATTTGTAATTCCACTTCATCTAAATCAAAGCTGCGTTTTCCATATTTGCTAGTTGCATTGAAAAATCCCTTTTATCCCCACACATTTAACATTGTTCATGAAAGTTAGATACTGGAATAGCAATTTGGTTGTACACCAGATGGCATCCAAACCATATAATCGTACCACTTTAGTCATAAAGATCAGTTCAAATCACACAGTATATGCTACTTAAAAAAAAAAAAAAAAAAAACACCACCATAGCACTAAAAAAATTTCTTATTGCTAGTACCCACCAAAATCTGGCCATTATATCTTAGCAAAGAAATGCCCAGTGTGCTGTGTTTCACTTTAAGCTATCAGTCTTCTCTAATAAAACTATTTCCACTTCTCTCCGTGGGTCTCATTGACAGCTCATTGTAGAACAGTCCCTCTTGTTTAACAAGTTGATTAATGAAAGCAGCCTTTTTCTTTTTTTTCTCCACTCATTATTTTTTTCCTTACTCTTCTCATGGTAGACACTGAACTGAATTCTGTCATTCCCATCAGGAGCCCACTGCACAGGTATTATTCAGACAAGTCTTTGGAAGTCCACCTACGCAATCACTTTCTTGTCAGAACTCTGCTGAACCTCACATATTCTCTCCTCTCTTTGTCTTCCCACATTCACCTTCATAACGACTGTCTAATTTCCAGTGCACAGCCAAAATATTTTTAACAATTCTAATCTTTATTAGTAGCGTCAATTTACAACTGTATGGTATTTGGAGTTGTTTTCAGTCAGAAGAGTAGGGGACTAAGATCTCTGAATAAACAATATACAGTGGTCTCACTTTTTGATGAGTTGACACAACAGAATATTTTTTTCAAGCAGCAAGAACACATTCACAGATATATGCACATATAACAAAATCTTTGGGCTTACTAGTAAGCTACTATATAGGTATGTGTGCTTTACATCACAGAGAAAAATTTGGAACTTGGGCCAAAAGTAACACAGTAATGCTGGATTTCTGGAGATTCCTGGTTTCAGGAAACTGCATTTATGTCTTCCTTTCTGCTCCAAACTGAACAACCCCAATTTATTTGATCTCTCTTTGTACATCACATTTTTTAGAGCTCTGACCGTTCCTAATGGCTGAACAGGACAAAGCACTCCACGTCAGGCATTGCCAATGCTTCCTAGAGCAGAGGATTATGCATTCCACGGCGGTGTTTTCCCTTCTCTGCAACAGTATCATATGGACTCAGGCTCTAGATTGCCATCCGGTATAGCCTCTCTACCCTTTTCTGAAGAACTGGTTCCTAACGTGCTGCCTTTCCTCACATCATTCGGGGAGGGCGTAACTCTTCAGTAATTGTCTAGGGAACCTCAGGCAGGAAGCACTGATGTTACAGTGTTACCTTAACTTCTCGGCATAAAAATTCAGGTTATTAATCTTACCTAATTGGGTGCATTGGTGTTAGGAAAATTCTTCCTTTTCCATTACCCAAGCATGGCAACTATCCATTACATTTGAAGTATAGACAGTATTCATGTTTATTTATTCATTTTCAATTCAACATACAAAGCTATCTCGCTCAAAGTGAGAGTCAATAACAAAAAGAATAAAAATCCTAAGTCTTACCTAGGCCAGCAATAGCACCTGTAATAGCTATGACTTTTCAAGACAATTGTGACTGCAATAAGATCCTTAGATCATATTCACTGTTCTCTTCAGAGAGAGAAATAGAACAGAAACAAGAAATACATGAAAATATTAAAAGGTATTTTGGAAAAACATGAAGAAACTGTGAAAACTGAATAGTTTTAGTGGTTAGCAATTGGTTTGTAAAATTAGGGAACAAAGTTATCTGCATATTTTTGCTATGGATTGCTTAATTACTAAGTATCTTCATCCAAAATGCATTGGTCTCAGTCAACCCTGTGTAAATTCCAGTATGATTAAAATACAATTTAGACTAAGTATAAGCACAAAAACACAACTTCAGTGAACAGGATCAGAATCATTTTTGCAATATACAGAATGACATTGCAAACAGCAATATTTCAGTAAATTTTAAATACAGACAAAAACAATTTTGGAAGTAAACATAAAGACACAAAGGAGAAGAAGCCTGGAATTTAATAAAATATTTTTCAGACAAATTGGTGTAACCACATCACCCATCATTAAAAAGCTGTCAGTTGCAGGTCTTTTAATTTCAAAATTAATTTTTCATTCATTGCTGTAAGTGGATGCAAAGTGTATGTACCTGACCATATGCCGCAGGTTTATAATCACTGGCAAAAGCAAGTGTCTGTCAAGCTCTATTACCAGAAAACCTACCATTTCTCTGAGCAAGTAATTGTCTACAAACATTGTATTTTAATTACTGCAAAGCAAGTTTCTCAGGAATTCCGTCTTTTAGCCTCAGGAGATCCTGGTGACAGCTCACATGTTTGATTGTCGTGATCTGTAAATGGCCATTTCTCTCAGCTCTGCAAATGGAAAAAAAAAAAAAAAAGCTTGGTACATGAGGCCATTCCAGTCCTATGTTTGGCCCAGGAACTCTGAAGATGGCTATGAGCCTTTGAAGGTGGAAACTGACCTTTATTACAGGACCATGAAAGTCTTTTAAGTTGCTCGTGGGAAGACTTCCTGCTAAGTAAGGCTTAGAAGCAACACAGTAATAATACTATGCAGAAGTAACAAACAGCTAAAATCAGTATTCATTTGCTGACCACATACAGAACATAGGAAGAGTTCACTTGTTCAATCAATATATACCCTGGTTATGTTCAAACTCTAAAAGCATTATTTTGACTCAAAGTAATGACATTGCATAGAAATGCACACAATGGATTAGCTAATGAATAAACCAGCGCTAAAATAAAACACATTAAGTGGCAGACAATGTGGCATTTCTAACTCCATGCTGTACCCAGGAATTAAGAATTCAAATTGCTATAAATTTTTAAAGTACAATCTTGTCAAGAGAAAAACAGTAAACATAAAATGGGACAAGGTGATATTCTGATGAAAAAAAAAATCTATTTAAAAACATACATAATTTTGGTTTCTCTATATTAACAAATTTTTCACAGTAATAAATCTCAGAAATTTATATAGGGATTTTTCATGCTTACTTATGCACATGTAGTTATTTAAGTATGTATATTGTTATGACAAACAGGCAGAAGGACTGGAGACATCAGCAATATCCACAGCTGTCCAGACACAAAAGAAACAGCATGTTCTTTCTGTAGAAGTGATAGGTAGCTGGAAGAGACCCTGAATAGATAATTTCATCAGAGGAATTAGAACTGCTCTGTGTGAAGCTACTGTTCATCATTTAGAGATGTCAAAAGTACCTTTTCACATATACAAATAGGAAGAAATTAATGCCTTATTTCCATATAAGAAACAAAGATGGCATAAAATTAACCTATTTCCATGACAGAGCAAAACAATTACATAAATGTGAATGACTAAATTGACTATAAGTACAAAAATGTGATAGTAAAAATCGTCAATCACTGTTACATTTTGAAGTTGTAATGTGATTGTGTCTTCATTATTGTCTTGTTCTTTTATGACACATTAAAATTTATATTAAAGCATCAGGTTTTTTTTACTGTTTTTACTCTTATCTCGTGTGAACCTCTCTATTCTTGGACTGCAGATGTTGCAAAAACTTTCTTTAAGAACAGCTCCAGATTTTTGTACTTTAGCTTCACATCAGTGCATTTTGATTTGATAGGTATTTCTGGTATAGCTATTATATTTGAGAACAAAACTTTTTTTACGTTATTTACTCTTCCCTATATATAATTATAGCAAACGAAATAGATTAGAGAATAACATGGATGGTTATTTTACTTTGATTGAAATGCTATGGGACAAATGCTGTCTTTAGGTATGCAGCCAGAGCTTTTCACATCACCAGAAGACACATATTCATACCCAAGGCAGAATTTTCCTATTCTTTTTACAATAATGTCAAATTTTTTCACCAAGTTTTAAAAAAAAAAAAAATATTTTACATGACTACTAAGTCGGGTTTTAAATACTAAGCTAAAATTCCTATGAAGATTTTTCTTTAAGAAATTCTTTAAGAATTTCTTTAAAAATTAAAATGTAAAATGGCTCTCACTTGTGGAACTTTAAATCACAGATTGTGTTGTCATGCAACTTCCAGAGTATAGCTCCCTTATTTGTCCGATACTCTTAAAAAAGCTGGAATCTAAGTGTGTTAAGTTGGAACAGAATGGTTAACAAATTTTTCATGCAACTGCACAAAAAAAAGCAGAAAGGTTATGACTGCATTTTTCACTTTTTTTTTCCTTCTGGGTTTTTGGGGTTTTTTGGGGGGGCATGAAAGCTGGCCTGTATTCTCTAAGGAGATATCTCTGTAAGTGTAAAAGTAATGGTTGACTGCTTTTTTAACTTTTTTTTTTTTTCTCTTTGAGGGAAGGCAGGGTTTCAGTTTGTATTTCCAGAATCCTTAGTGTTTGACTTTGTCCTTTCTGAAATACAGATGGATGACATAGTTTACACTAGTAAAAAGTTGCTAGAATATTTTTTAAATTGATTTTTCATTCCTACCTCTCTTCTTGAAATCTCTAGTATTTGAGAAAATCTTATTTAACTCTATTCTACTCATTTCTACTTCAAAAATATCAGGAATGTCATGTCAGTTTATACAAAGGTCTTTAGCTAAGACTCAGCAAAATGAATCATCTAGAATCCTGCTTTCTTGAAAAGAGAAAGAAATAAGAACTTCAAAATCAAAATCTTGCTCTAAGAGTTAACTCAGTAAGTGCTATTGGAAAATAAGTAAAACTTTTCCCAGAAATTTAAATTTTAGGTGTCCTTTTCCAAATTATGAATTGGAATAAATAATTATCTCATTTCACGACTGATGGTAACAGTACAGGGTCAACTTTGGTGCTCTTTTCTGTGCCTTTTTAAGATCTAGTATATGTCTTTTAAGAAAAAGGAAACAAGTAGCATACAATTTTCAATATGAAGTCCCACTGAGTATTTGTACTCAGAGAGGCTTTCTGCTTTGGTACCTATTGCTTTCTGAATCACTCTAACTTGTTTTTACTTTTATAACCACTCTTGAGCCAGTGCTTATGTGAAACTACATGTAATAATACCAGGATCTCTATTGCATGCATAACGGTAGAATTGGAGGTGGGGGGAGGTTTCCCCTATCTGTATTATTTTACCTTACATATGTTGACCTTTTATATTCCATATTGCCACCCAGTCATTTAGTCTTAGGATCCTTCTGTAATCCTTCATAATCAGCTTTATTGAATACGAATATGAATGCTATACTGAATAGCTCAATCTCATCAATAGTGTCACATAGCTGTTTACTTTTTTTTTCCCAGATCATTTATGAATACATACATGTTCTCTTGTAAATATAGGTTGACGGTGTGTAGCTCAGGAAATGGCTACAAAATTTGCTAAACTATATCACACAAAGCCAGGAAAAAATGGGTTTGAATCCATTCTATTTGTCCAGTGTGAGGTGACTCTTAACTTTATACTGTAAGTTTTTATGGTATGTGTGATCATAGACATTTTTGAAAAATCCTCAGTCTATGAAGAAAGAATATATGTCATTTGGATTACTTGAAATATTTTTGGTCTTAATAGTATCTGACATTCTGCAGACTACTTATAAAATAATTATCTTGACTTGAAATAATAAAAAATACAAAGTTTTATGTTTTAAACAATGCTCTAGAACATAAAAGTCAGCAGAAAAGGAATGAAAAAAAAGTCTAGGCTCATTAGATTTCTAGGTGACATTATGAAACGAGGCAAATCTCCCTTTTTCTGCCTTTGCCTGCTTTATGCATGTCTACAGAAACCTGATTAAAAACTACGATTTCTGGCTGCTGGGTTTTATTTTTTTTTAATCTCATCAGCTTCCTTTTTTTTTTCTTTTTTTCTTTTTTAAATAATAAGCATCACAGAGCAGTCAAACATAGGGAAGCGAATAAAACATGCAAGTCTTCTCTTTTTGCAGGCTGAACATCTCAAGTAAAGAAAGAACCAATATTTCAAGTCTTCAAAAGCCAGCATGAACTAGTTACTGTTTGTTTCTCTCATTTTCCTGCTTATAAAGAAAAGTAAATTGTAGCCTGTGGAATGAAGGAATGATCTATTAAAATGACCTTTTCCTGGTTGCCAGGAGGACTTTTCAAAAAAATGAGTGGCAGTAAGAGCAGGTATTTAGATCTATGGATGGGTAAACAATGGGCCATTTCAGTGCAGGTATGACTGATGGAGTAAGTAAATCCTGTAACTTTACACCACTTTATTGTTTTACTGAGAACTGCATTCAGCTCCTGGCATAAATGAATGCATCTCTGAGGGAAAGCGACTGCAGCTCTTTTGCTTCAATTTGGTTTAAGGTCTGAAAACTCAACTGTTTATGTAATAGCTCATTAGCCACTTAGTCAAAATAAGCCAGTTGGACAAAGACGTATTGTTCAAGCTGATCACCCAGCTCATTGTGGCTAACACAGATTAGAGAACAGCTCAGATAGTAGACTAGACTGCAGGGATACCTCCAGTGAGAAGATCATTAAGGTGAGTGAGTTGTAACTTCTTCAGCTTTGAAAGCCCCTCCACCCATGAAGAGGACTTGTGAATACATCCTTACAGACTGTGTAGACTGTGATAAGTCATCATAGAGAAATATTCCCTCAGAAAATCTACATGTATATCTTTCTCTTGTGACATTTGTGAGAAACTTTTCACTATTTCTTTGTTATTTTTTGACTATTACTCACCAGAATCTCAGTTGAAATAGGTTAAGGCATTTTCTGTAGAAAAATCAGCAGGACTTACTGGGATCACTGTTCCAATTTAACTTTGGCCAAAGAGAATGAACAGCTGGCCTAGTAATGTCCTTCATTGTTAGAAGCAGTAAAAATAATTTACCGTAAAAGTTTTTCCACCAGAAAAAAATATTTTTTTAGGTTCGTTTTCAAGTTCAAAACAGATTTTCAATAGTAGGATGATTTTTAAAAATGATGTTTTGAAACAGATGTGTAAGTGAAAGGATCACCTTCCTACCTCCCAAAACTTTGGGCACTTCAGCCCAGGAAGGTCTTTTGATAATTATAGGCATGCTACTCTATACTGCTAAGTGTCATTATTGACACATATCAACATTTGGAAGAATTTTAAATTTTTTAATTTAAAAATATTGTAAGAAGATAAATATAAAGGATTCAAATTTTTCAAATACAAACAGATAGTGTAGGCCCAGTAAGCCTGCTTATGGTCCATATAAACTCTCAAATGTGGAAATCTACTTTGTTGAATTAGTCAACAGGTATTTTCTAACTGTTGGTTTTGTTTATAGGATTGCACCCTCTATCTGTTTAAAAGAGTAAGATTTAGCATCTTTTAAACCACCCAGAAGTACATAGCGCCACTTTCTGAAGTCCCTGTCCCCGCTGTGTCACGGGGAACAAGGGGTGAGCTTTGCAAGGGAGCTTGCCCGCCCACCTCCCAGGGCTGCCTCCTTTATTTCCTAGCTGTGACAGGACTACTACTGTGGGGCCTGATGTCTATCCAACCATGAAAACCTACTTTGCAGATTCCCAGCAATTCCTGGAAGATAAGACAAGATTCAGTGCGTAGGAAGTGCAGGTGGCTTGAAGCATTCATGCAGGCCAAGTTCAACTTGCAGCTTTTGAGAGCAACAGCTTGCTGGACAGAGTTCTTTGCCAATGGATTTACCAGATATAAATATTTCTTGACACCAAAGAGTCTGGCAATCTTTCCTCAACTCATTTCTATTGTTAACCTTGAGAAAATGTCAAGAAAATTGTGGATTTTGGGAGATTTTTTTGTTTGAAAGCTTCATAGGTGCAAGGGAACTGTGTTGTAAAGGAAAGCTTTAGATCTGAGACAGTAACAGGACAGTAACCTGAAAAGATGAACTATAATTTTCTTACATTCTAATACTTCAATTATTTGCAAAGACATGCCAATTATTAATTTTGTTGAACTGTACATTCTTACTTAACCGCAATTTTTATTTCCAAATTCCTGATAGATGACTTAAAACAAAAGAAAAGCTTTGTCTTAAGAGACATCTTTAGAGCCCGTTATTTTATTTGGAAGCTCCCATTCTAACAGTGACCATAAATTGAGTATTCAGGCTTCCCAGCTCTCATGAGTAAAAAAGTTCAGCAAGCCTGATGGACTTTTAGACATTATTAGTGACATGCACCAACTGAAGAGAAGGTTCTTCTTTCAACAAAACCATTAACACCCTATTCTGTGTACATGAATCTTCTGTGGTGTTTTAGTTTCTCCCTCCTCTTGTGAGCAACTGCAGGAAACAAACTGCTAGGATTCATTATACAATCAATATTCGGTACATTAAAACCTCAGCATATCTCAATGTAGATACTGAACATTTAATCTCTGTCACTAGCCCAGTGTGCTTCTTGAGTTCACAGAAGAGATTTCAATAAATATTTTATGGATCTCTTCAAAGACTTCTTTCTTTCACTTTTGCCATCTTGTGTTTTATGACCCACCCCCGCATTTTATCAAAGAGTGTAATAGTCATATATGTACAATGACTATCATATTTTTGAGGATGTTTTTTGAGGTTCTGTAGCTTGACACTAACCCCCTAACAAGGTTCCTTTTATTTTATTTTTATTTTTCCTGAATAAAGCAATCAGATGTTTTCAGTTGAAAGTTCTCTGCTTTTAGAGTCTATTTTTGCCTGCCCTTAGTTACCATTAACAGCCCTCTGAATGATCCCTTTAACAGTTTTATTATTCAAGACTTGCTTTTTCACATCTTTTTTTAAAGCTGCAGTAGTGATTGTGGTGGGAATTAACATACCATTTTAAGAATGATTCTGTTAAATTCCTCATTAAATTCCTCTCTTATTTGAACAACTCTAGGAGAGACTTAATAAACTGGATTTGTCCAGAGGTTCTGGTAGGGTTTTCCCTTTATTTTTCACAACAATTACCTTTCCACACTTTGCTCTGAGCCACATGGAACAAATGAATAAAGGAATTAGCTCTCCCACCATCACCACCTTCATGAACTTAGAAATCATTTGCCTCACAAAACCCAAACTTCCCTGAGTACTATTGAGTATATGATTAAAAGTTTATTGCTGCATTGCACAGATTTTGCCTTTTTATTTTAAACAATTTACGCTACAGATACTAAACTTGCATCTCAAGAAACCATGGGCAAGCCTAGTGAAGTGAGGTTTTAGGGCTGTTTTGAAAATGTTTCATTCATTATTGTTTCTATCATTCATTTCTTGGTTGTCAATAAAAAGTGTCTGTTTCACTATGTTGCAAGTGTTAATTTTTTTTAAGAAGGTAAACCAACAGAAACACATGCAAACTCTTAACCACTTAAGCACCAAACATCCAAGTAGAGACCTGAACTGTATATTACTGCAATGATTGAGGCAAATTTTTGCAGTCATTTTTTTTTTCCTCTGCTCTTACTTAGCTTCTCCTCAGCCTTATTTACAGAACACTCAGAAAATCTGCCCTGTCCCTTTCAGCCGAGCTGTCTTGATTCAATAGTTTATTTAATAAGGTCCTGGATTCTGACTAAGTTTCTGTATATTTCCCCTATCATTTGTATCTAATTCACTTTTTTTTTTTTTTCCAAGGTTAGTTTGTTTATACCTACAGGTCTGTAATATCCCACAGTAAAATAAAAGTCACAACAGACAGCTCCATCCAGTGGTTTTCTTTGTGACTGTATTTCCCACGTTAGTGTTCATTTTGAGCAAAGAATTCAGATGAATGCTTTGGAAGATGTGCGTGAAGAATATGAACATGAATATGAAGTAAACAAACATTTTCTCCTGTATCTGCATTATCTTATATTTTTCTAGAACACCAGTATTCCCTTCATAATCAGGAGAAGCAACTGCAAACTACTTGAAACGCAAAGAGGGTATTTTATTTTAAGCTGCATGGTATAGCAAATACTGTACGGAGACATAGAAGAGGCACTTCACAATATAGATTTTCTGCTTTTAACTTGGAAAGTTAGCAGCAAAGGTATTTTAGCTTTACTTTGTTTCTTTTTCAGTCTAAGGGATTTTTTTTAATCTAAAGGAAAGCAATATCTTCTTTGTTAGAAAAGAGTAGGCAATGTTTTTATTGCCATAGTCAATTATGTGTGCCTGTGTAACCTTTTTCAGCTATTATATTCTTCATATCTTTCTGCAGTAATGTTACCAATACAATTCAGAGAAAGCTTCAAAGCATCTTGAAAGTGTTAGAGAAGGAGACAGCTGGCATTGCTTAGAAACTAATTTGAAATGACCAGATTTCTAATTTATAAAACTGGGATAGCACATGTCAGGGAAACGTCAGCAGGAGCTTTGGGAAGATACACCTCTAGCCACGTCTTTTTGTCAGGTGCGTCCTTGTTTATTGAGAATTTCAAAGGACTGTGCTTGAGGAGAGGGCTTGTAGAACAACTAATTTAAAATGAAGGCATAACACAGCCTTTTTGAAAACTTATGCACGCCAGTCCATTTGAAAGCATTTGCATATCAAATCTATCATTCTAGATATTCTCTTTTGCGAATGATACATAACTGCAAGTAATTAAATGTATGCATACAGACATACACGTTGCACTGAGGCTGCTTCCTTATTGCTAGGCCATTTACTTCTAAGGCTAAATACGTTTAAACATTCTTTTCATAAGTTTAACAACCAAAATATGAACAAAATTACTAAGGTTTTAGTTTGCAACAATTATTTTGTGAAATTATCTGCCAAGTAATGTTTTAATTGTTGAAGAATTGGATTTTGACTGCTAAAATACTGCTCAAGGCTGTGAACTTATGCATCTTGACAAATTCTTAAATTGCTCTTAAGTTGCTGCTTATACTCTTTCTCTCCATCCTCAAGTTTTATACCTACTGCCATAGACACATATGCATTTATGTATTTTCTTTAACAAAAAGCACTTGAATATCAAACTGTTCTGATAGTCATTCTTGGATTGCCACAGAATAAATGGCATTTCTTTAGTGATAAATCAGTCATAGCTACTCATTATGTTTAGAGTTAAAGACGAACTTAATAAAAATAAACTGGATTATTCTAAACTATTTTTGACCAAATTTTTCTCTGCAAGGTAGCAAGTAGAATTAGAGATGCAAGTACAAAACTATTACCTTTACAAATCCCTTCCTCTGAGTAACAAGAGAAATTCCCTTTTTTAAAAAAAAAAAAAAAAGTTATCATGCTGTTTTTTCTGATTTCCATATTTTTAATGCTCTGTTAATATTAGAAATAACATTGATTCACTCAGTATAAGATACCAAAGTCAGTGGCACAGAAATAGAAATTAAAGTATTAGAGAACTGTACCATCAGAACTTATAATGACACGATAAACTGTTATTCCAATACAAACACTGGGCTGCAATACAACAAAAATGGAAAGACCTGTAGGTAGTCCGGCCTAATCCAGGTGATAAATTCTCCAAAGAACAGTGCACCACACCATTGAGGATGGATGAGATAGTCTGGGATCTGATATATGCTTACTTAACATTTTTTTTTGTTAGAATAACTTGCTAGTTTGAGAGGTTCCCTTGCCACGATGTATTTCCATTTCTGCACCACATTGTACACAGTGCCAAAACAACTGTTGTGCAACTAGTCATGAAGTGAAGGGGGAAAAAATTTAGCTCAACTTAAAATGAGCTGGCAATAGTGCTTTCCAACAGAAGAGCAACACAAATCCACGACAAAGCACTAAGTCTACAGACAGTAGCTGGTAGATCTCATTATATCTTACACAAGTAAGGGAACTTCCCTTTTTCCAGATCAAAATTTTTGTAATTTAAGAGTAACAATATGTGATAAAGCCATATATACCTGTGCAGAGTTAGTCAACAAGCAGTGCTAGACATTCTGTCATCAAAAGAGCAAAATCTACAAAGTATTCATAGCATATATAATCAGATAAATGTTAAGTGATTTAACAACATTTCATGGCTTTATTAAAGGTGAAAAGAAATCCCCCAGACTTCTGATTTTGTACTTATATATGCAATATCTAAGAAATTTTTTATGTCTGGAACTGTTCACATCTCAAAGGAATGCAGATCTATGTTTTAGAAGGCAGACAATATTGCTGTAGTCAGTTATGTGATCATACGTCATTTTTTCAACTTACTTTCAATCAATAGACCAAATACTGATTCTGAGTTTTACATGAATGCAGAGCAGACTAAATAGCAGTGTCAAAACAATACTTGAGAGAAATGTGCCTGGATGTGGCTACATGCTGTCATAGTCATACCCATCACAGCAGCCAGGTTGATATGCCCCTCAGGAGGATTTAAGAAGCCAAAATTTCACCACAGTGGTATTTCTCAAATGAGTGAGATTGTGATGATAGCCTACTATAAAGAAATAAAATTTCTAGCCAGAGAGTTTTTTGACTAGGGATTTGACTTTTGCTTCAGAATATGCGTATCACCTGAAGTACTCTAAGAAGTACCACTTATAGTTACTTAAAATCAAGGTCCATATTGAATTATATATTGTGTGCATAATTTCTTCACATTTCATTTGGGTGACATTCCTATTTAAAATCATAATTGATTTTAAGGTCTTTTTTTTTTATCTTTGAGTCTTTGAAACTGAATATAAGCAATCCCATTGCCTGCTTATAGATTTGTAGCAAAAAATTTACATCTGCTGACCAAAAAAATAGACCAATTATCATTATACTGAGGATGCATTGCTTTCCATCCTGACTGCCAACCTGGGAATTATCATCTGAATCATAATGTATAATTTCCCAGAGCAGGCACTTCAGGAAAAAGGCACACTTCAGTATAGTTGCTTACAATAGAAAAAATACTAACAGCAAACAGCAGGAAATGAATATATTATACATATGCAATTTTCACTTGCAGATTTGGGAAAGGTGGAGGGAAAGCGGACAACTACGAAGGAGCTTCCCCACGTTTCAATGCACGTTAAATGTACATTGTAACCACAGAAAATATTCCTATTGCTCTATCAAGAAGAAAAACTGTACCTGGTAAGGTGAGTTTTAAAGAGTGGAGAAGCATTCCTTTGACTTCTTCAGCTCCTACTTCTTTCAGACACAGAATCTGTTAGAGATGCGATTAAGATGTCTGTCCCAAAACCAAAATATCTCTTTCTCTGCCAACTACGATCTGGTGTACTACAGAGAATATTCTTTCTGATTCATCAGCCAGGGAGCATTAATATAGACTGACCACATTATAAGCATGTTGCCTAGATCCACTAATGAGTTAACAGAGCTTCTCTTTTGGTCTTGCAGCCACAGACTATTGATTTCTGCAGCAGTGAAATATATGAAGAAGTTAGTTTGTGGTATAAACAGATTTGGCTTGCTGGATTAAATTTTGTTCAGTTGGTGACAGTTTTACAAACAAAGGATGTAAAATCTGTCTAAAACCTCTATTCCTATATTTTCTTTATTTTATATCTTGTTGCAATAAATCTGAGATGGAAATAATGAGAGCATTTTGCGTAGCTTTTAAAATAAACAAAATAAGGGTCACTTCCAGTAATTCTTTAAAGTTAACTTTAAAAGCCTAGATTTTAATATCTCAGAGCATGAGTCAAACATTGGTAAAGAGTTTCTTCATTCAAAGAGTTGGTAAACAGTTTTGTTACCCAGAGAGGCTGGAGTTCCTACATATTTCGACAGTTTTGGTAATGTTTGTATAGAAAATATTTTATAGTGTCTCTGGTTACCCTAAAATCCAGACAACTTTCCCTAAAAGTCTACTATATTCACAATTTTGCAGTTGTCTCCTTAAATTCTCTTTGCCTTGCAGAAAGCTGACCAGCTCCTCCTCTCTGGGAATTGGTCTCAAAGACTGCAAATACGATAATTATTGTATTTAATTAAATAAAATGATCGGGATTTCAAAACGTTTCTGAGTGGTGACAGGAATGGAGTGCAATTTATGATGTACAACATATCTTCTAAATCAATATTAGAAAAGCATTGTGCTTCAGCTTAAGACTGCAATGCCTTTTCCTTTCAAGCCTGTCTGCAATTGCCAGGCAGTCCATTAGGCATTTACAGACAAACCATGGAGATTGCATCTTGGGTCATTTCAGGTATTTTTTGCAATAGTTCAGCTACCAGTGGCTTGAGTTAAAATATTACATTTATGGATAAAATATTTCCGTGATGCAAATGGATAGAGAGGGGTATGCCTCTCCATTAGACCTGTGACATGGATGATGACTTCCTCCTTGTCCTTGCAGAGGTTTTTATCTAATGCCTCTGATGCTTTTATGCTTTTAGTAAAATGAGTCATTCCTCCTTTTTCCAGATAAAGGAGACTACCAAATTTGTTAACATTGTTGATAGGACTGAAAAAGCAATCTAAAAAATATGACACAGAGAAACCCTTTGATACGACATAAACTCAGTTCACTGACGTTCAAAAGACAGACATTCTGTCCATCTCAAATATTCTAAAACTTCTAAATACTTACATAGCCGGAAACTTTTAGATTTAAAACTTTGTTCAAAAATATTTCTTTTACATGATGTCATTTCTCTTGATTATATATTAATTATTACAGTTCTAAAAGTGGTTTGTACTTCTATTCATTAAAATTTTAATGATGCACTTCAGGGAACAAAAACATTTTCATATGCCTTAGGTGACCC
Source organism: Dromas ardeola (assembly GCA_013398915.1). Taxonomy (NCBI): domain Eukaryota; kingdom Metazoa; phylum Chordata; class Aves; order Charadriiformes; family Dromadidae; genus Dromas; species Dromas ardeola. The sequence continues at coordinate 62,846 of VYZM01016395.1, read as the reverse complement.
ACTGTACAGTAAAAACTTGTTTGGGAAATTATTTTTCCACATTTTTTGTGAATGCATACCAGTAGGGTACAATATTGCCCTGTGGAATATTTTTTATATAATGGAAGTGATGAAGCAGATATGTTGGTGATGAAGTAAAATAGGATTTTGTAGAATATAAGATAATATAATAACCTGTTACATTGTTTATATATAAAGCCTCTACACTATATAACAGAAACAGAGGAGAAACAGCGTGCCTCAAATGCGCATTGTGTTACCATTTAAAGACCTTTTTCATAAAGGAAAGCAGGACTGATTCAGAAAGCAGAAAAAATTCCTATTCAGTATCACACACTGGAAATAATTTGACCAGTTCTGTCTCATGGTTGCCCCAGGTACTGCATAAGCTGAATGGGTGTTGCAGTGAATAAACTATTCAAAGCTAAAACTTCGCAACCTGAGGTGACATAAACACAGGTGAGAGGAAGCTGCAGAGACTTGGACAACCATTATCCTTATAACATTGGACTTCATTCGCCTGCGTTAGCAATACAGTATCTTTTTCTTAGCACTACGTTCAAAAATAACTGTCTTTCTCCCTCCAGTCCATTATTTGGAATAGTAATAATAAAGTTTTTAACATAGAAATATAATTTTTCTCTTAGTCTTTTCTTATTCCACATTATTTGATGTTTTTATAATTTGGAAACTTATTAAAAATAGTGGCTTATTTTGGAAAAACAGAAGTGACTTACGTCCTTCTAGCTATTGTGGTAGTTTCAGCAGGAAGCTTATTCAAAATTGAGTCCCCAGTTTAATACATAAAATAAAGAAACTGATCAAACACATGGTCATTGACTTCACAAATAACACTTCCTCTTTGAAATTGTAATCGTAAATGGAATAAACTGATACACCTCTAGAAAAAAATCCTTTTGAAAATAATAATAATAAAAAAAAAGTCTCACATACATAATGACAAAAAATACAAATAATCTAGTAAAGTATGTATCAAGAGAAAAAGCATACATTTTTTAAAGAGATAGTACATGAATATTGTTGTTCGCATCCAAGTCATAAACCTACACACTAGGCAGAGACTCTAATCAGTAGAAAGCAATCTGCAGCCAGCAGTTAACTCATTGAGGTATCAAATAGTAATGTTAATATTCAAAGAGGAGAGAGAGGTAATATAATAACTCACCAAACCATGTGATGCCCTAGCATCAAATCATAACAAATTTGGGTCATGTAAACAGAAAGAGAAAAGAAAGAAGAGGTTAATGCATCTTGAGAGGGTGCAACTCCTCTAGGCTTCTGCACTGTATGATCTGGAAAGCTGGAGGTGAAAAGACCTACTCTTCTCTAAGGTTTGCTACCAATGATGCAGGGTGTGGAGGCTGGATACTGTACCTTATAAGCTAAGAAGTTAGTGTTGGTAAATCCTCATTCTGGAGTATAATTGTAACAATTTATACTGGCTTTTTAATCTACTTTTGTACCTTAGCTCCATTATTGCAAAACATACGCTTTCATGTAAACTTTTTTTTAGCATTCTCTGTAAATGAAACAAAAGTATTTTGTTCACAGTGTACAACAAGCCTTAAAACCAGGACATTGATAAGCAGCACCAATCACCCTATTTAGCAAAAGGTACCAGAGCATCTCTGAACTGCCATGTGAATTGAGTTAGAAACTGGGAATGTGGGAGTCTGTGCAGAACGGATGAGTTCCAGTAACCAGCACTGACACAGAAAACCATCCTATATTCAGTAAATAGTGAAATGAGCATTCAACCTGGAAATTAGTTTACTGTCTATTAGTAAATACCAATAATTAACAATTAACAACTATTAATACTAACAGCTAAAATTTATAGGAATTGTTAATGTTGAAAAATAATGTCTCTTTACATCATGGTCTTTTATAAGGATCTGCCTCTATAAATACAACTTTGCCTAGAAGTGATTTGCAATGTCTTGTTTGAAACTGAGTACTGTTTCAATTTTTGTGTTATATTTCAGTAAAGGCTCAATGTTTCTAAATACAGCTTCAAGGAGAAGATTTTTTCCGTAAAAGGGTTTTTTGATTGTGCTTTCACCTCATTCAAAATAAAATTTAATTCTAAAAATGCATAATTTCTGTTCTGTGGGAAATTCTCTACTGTCTGTTCAACACTTGATTTGCTATGATTTTTGGGGGGTAAATCCTATGTTCAGCTGACTTCATGATATCAGCTGCTCCACAGTTTCTCCAAAATATCTTAATAAAAATATTTTGCAATATCGCGATACAAATATTTACATCTCTTTTTTTGTTAAAATCAGGAATCTCAGCTGGCTGCTACAAAAGAAAGTCTAAATTACTTTGGACAAAAGTAATTTTGTTTTAAAAAAGAGCAGTATTTAAAATTAGTTTCTCAGATTTAGGAATAAAATCGTAAAGACCTTTAAACTGAAGTAGTCAAGTAGGAGGCATGTTGATCTGGTGTCTAAAACTGCAGCCCACCCTTAAGTTAGATATTGACTATCAACGCCCCAGTTCGCCCCAGTTCATCCTCCTTCTCACACCCCTTTTGAAAATATTTTCCATCGTCCCTTTCAGTCCCCAGCTAAGTGAAAAAATATTTCTGTGTTCATGTCAGTGTGGCAATGAGCTCCATGCAATCTTTCTGTTTTAAGTATTAAAAATTTCAAATGCTCTCTAAGCAAGCAAGGAGGCATATGCACTGCTCTTTGTATTACATAAAAAAATATGGACAAATCATTCAATTGTAGAGTTAAAAAAACCTGAAGCCTCCAGATTCTGAAATAGCACTTCATTCTTCAGACACTAAAACTGTTTCTCTCTGAAGAGCCTTTTGTGACATGAACACACAGAAAGCCTTCTGGCTATTTTATTATCTTACAGAGCCGAGTGTGCTTTTGTAGAGGCCCCACACCTGCTGCAGCAGCACCATAAATAAACAACACGCCGCCACACTGGAAAGGATGAGTCCTTTCAACAGACCTCCACAGAGAAATGCGTTTTGGGGCTGCTGGCTGCTTGCAAAAATAGAGCTTGATGAGCAGCTGGAGCAGGGCAGGCATGGACAGCCCCTCAGGTGAGTGCTGATTGGGAAATGTTTTTAATTTATCCAGTTCCCCAGTGATTGTCCTGAGGATATTAGACTTCCGCAAGCCTTTTCCTTCAGCACTTTCCCTCTTTGTCTGCTCCCTCCCCTCAGATGCACACGTACACCACTGATGATGGCTATAGCTCTAGCAAGGGTTTGAAAATTAGATGGAGCCAAACCCGGGTAACAGGCAGTCTACAGAAAATCACAAGCAAAGGCTACCATCAGAGGTGGCAGGGTGACCTTTTGGAATGCTCACAAAGGTATAGTGTACACTGTTTGTGTAAGGATTTCTGCTATCTTTTCATTGTTAAACACTGAGCACCTTCTGCTTGCTTGAACAACAGATGGATTTTTGCCTCATCAGGTGGCGAGGCTTGTGCCTGTTTAGACCAGAAAAGCTCTGACATGCTGTCATACACAGTGGCTGTATCTCCATGCTGTCAATGAGAGGGGACCTTATGAAGCGCCTGCACCCACAGACGTGGCATTTGCATTCTTCAGCGTGTCCCAGGAGCAGCTGATGGAGGGCATCTGGCTGCTCTGCTGCTTAGTCAATAGCAAATGGGATTAGGACATTCTGACACTTCACTCAAAGTGACCCAGACCAGGCTCTGAAAGGTATCGTGTCTGCTGACACGGGAAATTCTGGGCTTCTGTGATACTGAATAAACTGCCGTCATCTTCAGCAGCTTGTCAGTGTGTAGAAGATTTTCACTAGCCCCACAAATACAGCCATTTGTGAGCACATTACAGGGTCCCTGAGTAGCCTGGTGACATAAGTTCTACAGATGTAGGGCACAGCTAGTGTCCCTGAAGGTCTACATAGTGATTCGTGCAGCCTCTGTCTTACATGAAAAAGTCTCTATGGTCTGATGTGGTGAACATCAAAGTCACATCAAATTCCTTTCACTAAAATCATTTACCAATTTTCTGTACATAAATGAAATATTTGGTTGATATGCTGTGTAACACTCTAAGAATATTCCCTTGCTAGAGAGTTGGTATTCTTTGCAGACCTCAAGGACTGAAGAAGCTGATATTTGAGATGGTCGTTCTGAGAGGGCCGGCTGTCTTACCTCTAGGGTAACAGTCCTACCTTCAACCCCAATGCTACTGTATATGGTGAGAGCTGTACAAGACATCGATTTAAAAAATCAAAAATACATCCTTACCAGCAAGTACGCTACCACTGTGTAGAACTAAAAAAAAAGATAGGACTCCCAGGCAAGCAATTGATGAATGGCATTTGCAGAATTACTGGACATCTTTCCAGAACTCACTAGCAATTGTTATTCAGCTAGAAACTTTTAAGAGCTATAATTTACCATAGAAAAACAAGCTTTGTATGTTAGCAGCAGGATTTGCTTCTCCATATTCCAGATTTTTCCTCCCCACTCAGTGGCCAGTTTTCAAAATCTTGTCTGGCACATCAGACCTCCATTTCAAGTTAGTTGTACATGCCTTTCTACCTGGTAGTTCTTCTTTCAGCTGTCAGCTGGAAAAAGTTGATATCTGGTCATTGTTACCTCATCTGGTCATCTGGCCTCTGCTACCATCATTCTGATAGTACCATGCAGGTCTGACTATTCCTGATGAGAACTACGCAGGAATTCATTCAAACAAGTATGCCCCACACAGCAAATAAGAACTGCTATTTTGCACAATATGAATTTACTTCTTTAAACCTCACTGATAACAACAGAAGTTATGGGGGGCGGGGGGGGGAAGTGTCCCTTTTTTTCTTTCAAAACAGTCATAAAATTCATACATTCAAAACACAACAACCCTCCGAGTTTTCTTGAAACAAATGCATGTTCAGATATCCTAGCAAAAATGAAGACAGTAGAAACATTATACCGTTTGATAAGTAATAGAGCAATTACAGAGGCTGAAAGGAAATTTGAAGAACAAATAGCCAAAACACTATTTCATTGAACAACTGAAAATTGGAAAAGAAATAAGGGACCCATTAAGAAGTGAGCATACTTTACATATAAACTAAATAGCATCTTACCAACAATTTCAGTTTAGTCAGTTAAATCAATAGTTTAGTAATAACCATATCAAAAAGGTGCTGCTGAAGAGTAAACTAAAATCATAGAATCATAGAATCACAGGGTTAGAAGGGACCTCTGGAGATCATCTAGTCCAACCCCCCTGCCAGAGCAGGGTCACCTTAGAGCAGGTTACACAGGAACGCCTCCAGGCGGGTTTTGAATGTCTCCAGAGATAGAGACTCCACTACCTCTCTGGGCAGCCCATTCCAGTGTTCTGCCACCCTCAAAGTAAAGAAGTTCCTCCTCATGTTGAGATGGAACTTCCTATGTTCAAGTTTGTGCCCATTACCTCTTGTCCTGTCACTGGGCACCACTGAAAAGAGCCTGGCCCCATCCTCCTGACACCCACCCTTTCAGTATTTGTAAGCATTAATAAGGTCACCCCTCAGCCGTCTCTTTTCCAGACTAAACAGACCCAATTCCCTCAGTCTTTCCTCATAAGAGAGGTGTTCCAGTCCCCTAATCATCTTGGTAGCCCTATGCTGCACCCTCTCCAGCAGTTCCCTGTCCTTCTTGAGCTGGGGAGCCCAGAACTGGACACAGTACTCCAGGTGTGGCCTCACCAAGGCAGAGTAGAGGGGGAGGATGACCTCCCTCCACCTGCTGGCCACACTCTTCTTGATGCACCCCAGGATGCCATTGGCCTTCTTGGCCACAAGGGCACATTGCTGGCTCATGGTCATCCTGTTGTCCACCAGGACTCCCAGGTCTCTTTCCACCGAGCTGCTCTCCAGCAGGTCAGCCCCCAACCTGTACTGGTGCATGGGGTTATTCCTCCCCAGGTGCAGCACCCTACACTTGCCCTTATTGAATTTCATAAGGTTTCTCTCCGCCCAACTCTCCAGCCTGTCCAGGTCTCTCTGTATGGCGGCACAGCCTTCCGGTGTGTCAGCCACCCCCCCCAGCTTTGTGTCATCAGCAAACTTGCTGAGGGTGCTCTCTATCCCCTCATCCAAGTCGTTGATGAATATATTGAAGAGGACTGGGCCCAGTACTGACCCCTGGGGAACACCACTCGTCACTGATCTCCAACTGGACTCTGTGCCCCTAACCACTACCCTCTGAGCTCTGTCTTTCAACCAGTTTTCTATCCACCTTAGTGTCCATTCATCTAACCCACTCTTCCTAAGCTTCCCTATGAGGATGCTGTGGGAGACCGTGTCGAACGCCTTGCTGAAGTCAAGGTAGACCACATCTACCGCCCTCCCCTCATCTATCCATCCAGTCACGCCTTCATAGAAGGCTACCAGATTAGTCAGGCATGATTTCCCCTTGGTGAATCCATGCTGAGTGCTTCTGATAGCCCTCTTTTCCTCCACATGCCTTGAGATGACGCCCAGAACAAGCTGTTCCATCATCTTTCCAGGGATGGAGGTGAGGCTGACCGGCCTGTAGTTCCCCGGGACCTCCTTCTTGCCCTTTTTGAAGACTGGAGTGACATTGGCTTTCCTCCAGTCTTCAGGCACCTCGCCTGTTCTCCAGGACCTTTCAAAGACGGTGGAGAGCGGCCCAGCAATGACTTCATTCAAAAGGTAACAAGGAGACTGTTTGACAATTTTAAAATATATTTATGCTTGCTAGATCTACTTGGTCACATTTTATCTTGTAACTAATGAGGAGAAGGTACTCTGAGGGAAAGGAGAAAAAGGTAACCAAAACCAAAATACAATATAATAAAAAAGACAATGAGCAGTATACTTTTTTTTTCCTCTTAGAACTTCGATCAAATTCCAGGACTCGCAGATCTGTAAAAAGAGGCATTGAGCTAGCTGGATGGGCTCTTTGACAGAACTGAGAATAAAATATCTAGATCACTTTGAAAACCTTTGTTTTATGGTACCTCCAAAATTGGTCTGCTGTCTGTTGTCCCTTCAGAGGTGGAAAATATGACAAGTTCCTGTTAAAATGTTATTCTTTTTATTATATTTAAGATATGTGTAAAGTTTTAGTGAATTCCCTTGCCTGTTAAACATCTTTCCATTACACTGTGATTTATTCTTAAAGATCTGACTAAAGAAAAATGTTTCTTCGACCTCCTCCAGGTTTTGCTGAGAACAAAATTGAGCTGGGTTTCGAAGGTCCTCTTTGAACTTGATTTCACTGCTGAATAAAGGCTACAGATAAATTAGGAACTTCAGCAAGTTTCTAAAACTTATATAAAACTCTGTCTTACAGACTTCTTTCTCTGTGAAGTTTTCGTTTTCAAATGACACAGTATGTGCTATTTAAAGGTATTCTTTTCTCTTGCAAAGTTTGTTATGGAGCAATTTAGCTATGGCAGCAAATTTGTCAATTTTTCATACCCATTATTCCAGAAAAATCTCCAAATACTAGAGTGCTTTGGTGCTTTTGATAATGAGTGAATTATTGTGAATGCTCCATGTATTTTTTCAGATATGGGTACCTTTTACAGAAATGGGTACTATTTAGTTAAGAACAGCACAAAAGATGCTTTCGTCATTTGAAATCAGAATTTGTGGAATAACTAACTTCTCCAGTGAAGAAATTCTTCCTCTTCCCTTGCGTCTGAGAATAATCAGTAATTGATGATGTCTACACAATTAATGACTCCATGAACTTCACAAATTCTCTATTTTTCAACGCAGGTGACATTTGTGGAATGCCACCAAGTGGAATGAACCCAAACAAAGAGGAGAAGGTACAATTTTGAAATAGGTGGGATCTATCTTCTACTCTGGAAATGGGCCTGATGTCTGTTTGCCTGAGCTTCAGTCGATTCCCTGACTTCCTGTTTAGCAGAAGCTATTTTGATTTATTATCCCGTAATTTTCACCAGCTCTCAAATCGTTGCTATCAAGGGAATAATTTCCGAAACACATTTCAGCAGTGGTTCATATGTAAGTGCTTACTATTCATCAGGAAGCTGTCTGCAAGTGAGAAATCTAACACCTTTGTTGTCTGTATCCTCTGCAGCAGGATCCAAAGGCTTGAATACTGAGCAATTCCTATGTTCTGAAAAGTTGATTCCTAGAGAGGAAACCTATGCTATATTTGACATACGATACTTGGGATTTGATCTCAAACTTCCAACAACTCCATCAGCAACAGCTGTTTTCAGATGGGTATCTTGCAGCTGTGTATCTATTTAAATAATGAGATTTTTTGAATTAATTTTAAGAAACTCCTAAAACCTCTGAAAAACTTTTACAAAAATTCTAAAATATTTTTCCGATCTTTTTCTCACCTTCAATTCTGGGTAAGAAGATGATAAATATACAGGCCTAGAGTTTTGTTTCTCACAATTTTGTTCATCTGCCAGTTTCAGTCAGTCAATGATATTGTCCTCTTGAATAAAGCTTCTGGTCGATGTCACTACACAGGTTGGTAAATGATACTCTGGAGTAGGTTACAGTTGAGGCATGATATATAGCAGTACCTGGTGCAAATTGTTTGTGGGTTTTATTTAATCTCTTGATGCTTTTGCTTCTGGATGAAGGTTGCTGAAGAAGGAAGCAGCAGAACCCCAGAAGGGTGGGAGGGATAAAAAATGAGATTGGAGAAGAAATCAGGAACAGCACCCAGTGGGAGGAGGTGGGGAGAAGATATTTTGGAATCAAGCTTCTTTCCAAAAAGATTCAGAAACACTGGCTCAGAGATACATCACAAATCCTGAGATAATAAAGTATTTGGACAAACACCCCAAATATCAGTTCAGAAGTTCATACATGGGACTATTACAAAATAAATAGGGGTAAAATAATCCCTACTTTGCAGGAAAAATAAGAAATACAGATTTCTTTATGGCCTGAAGCATGAGTTTGTATGTCTTCTACCCAGGTTTTTATATTACTCCTCTTCTATGACTATAGTTGTCTACAGTAAAGTCCAAATGCAATGTAATAGATTTGTTTGCCTTTAGCATCTGTTCCACATACTCTACTGGGAATCCTGAAGTGAAAAACTAATTAATATTTTCTCCTTTTCCATTGGCTCTGTCCTCTATGAATAAATAATGCTGGCCATTTATTAAATATTTGTTGTCTCACGATTCCTTGTACCTCACATAATTAAAAAATGTCTAACTATAGTACTAATCTCATGTGAAATCTTAGCACCAGTCTTCACCTTTGCATCTCTATTCCATTGCCTAGTCTCGACAGGCCTCTTCTTATCTGATGTTTATAACTTTTCTAAGCTTCATTTTGACCACAGATTATTTATGTTTTTCCCCTGATGCATTAATATTAGTCTTTTTAATTCTTCCCTCTTTTTCAATTTCAAGAACGTGCTTACTTAGCATTGTGGCCACTTTCCTTTTTGTGTTTCTTGTTTTTCCTCTTACCACTGCTTCCAACTCCTCTTGTGCAGGTTAACAGTTCTTCTTTTGATATTTACTCTCTTTGTTTTCCATTCTATGCGACTATCGCCAACTTTAATTCCATGTTTAAGCAGATTTAGGGTCTCCCATACCTATGTCAAATGATTATTTCCTGTTTCAGCATTAGTAACGCTGATTTTTGTGTTAATATTAAACTAAGAACTGCTCATTTTGATAGTTTTCAATATTTCTGGTAAAATATATTTGCACTTTATTATATCCATTACATTCACAGGATAATTTTAACTCACTCTTTACATGTAAGAGTTCACAGAGTATGCCTAGCAGTTTTATCTCATCACAAGAATCCTGCTACAATAGAGAGCTCTAGCTTTGTAGGCAATTTTATGGCATCACAATCTCAGGTTAACTTTTCCACGTGTGTCACAAACTCACCCTTCCTCAAATCCAAGCTACAAACTAGTAAGGCAGAACAGGGGTGAAGCGATGATGGTCTTTTCTGCAGCAACCTAAAGAGTGAGGGCAACGTCAAGGATCAGACTGCTTTCTTCAGCTGCAGTGTGTCACACACCGAGGCTAAAGTAACAACCAGAGTGGGAGCCTGCCTGCCTGGAAGACCCTTCTCCTTTGGTTGCCGGATGGCTCTCACAGAATGCCACAGCATTATCCCTGAGTTCTGTTAGATAGTTCTGAGAGAGCCTGAGACAGCTCTGACGTACAAAGTACAGTTTGATCAGTTGTAAAGTACCTTGCACATAACGGCTACCCTCAACACCCAACAGCAGCTCTGTAATTTTGCACAGCCTGCATTGGCACCATCTCTCATGAGTAAACATTTAGTCATCCCTTACCACTGCAGATGAGCTGAAATTCCAGGTTAGATTATAACAACATTTTTATAAGATGTCCTCTGTGTAAACTTTTTGATTGTGAAGCCGTTGCAGTGACAAGAAATTTGATAAACCATCAACAAATGTGCAAGCACTAATTGAGCTGAAATCTATGGAAGGCATAGCTAGCTGGCCCCTTTGCAAAGTGAAGGCACATACAAATCTTGTAAGGGCTTTGTGGGACTTATCAGAAGGTTTTGCCATATTTATTCCTTAGGTGGCTTTGGGGAGAGGGAGAGGAGGGCTCTTTTGCCTCAAATTATCTTCTATCACTGAAAGGGAGAATAAGGTATTCAGGGAATAAAGACCTTTCCAAATATTTTCAAATGGGTGTGATTTTCTGGATTTCATAGTTATATTATTAAGGGGTAACAAATTGACCCTACAGATTCCATTCTCCCACACATTTTTCTGTTCCAGAGGTTACCTGTGCTCATGTTTACAGTTTCCACTTTTAAACTATAATGCTTCCTTCATATTCCCGTTAGTTCTTCCAAGGTTTCCTGCCACTATTTACAATTTCTTGTTTAACATATTTGAGGTTTAAGCCACAGCAGTCTCTAGGCAAGGGCAGTGCTGAGCAGGCAGCATAACAATGAGGTTTAACTGCTCTTGAATAAAAATAAATCATCACAATTAGGGGGAAGATCTATGTGGCAAAGCATCATGCAGTTCAATAGCAGGGGTTTGCCAGGTACTGTAGCTCTTCTGCTGCAAAATTCCTAATTAGTTTGTTTTCTCCCATAGAATATTTGTTTGGGCTGTATCCACCATGATCAGAATACAAAATTTTCCCTTTAAACATGCTTCTCAAGGGAGTTGTTAGGTCATCTCACTATGTATCTTCTGAGTTACGGGGGGAAGGGGGTTGCATTTAAGCTTTTTGGGTTTTTTAGAAAAGCTTTGGTGGGATTCTAGCTGCTGCTTGCTGAAATGGTATTTGTAAATCTCTGTTACAGGACCAGCTGGAGCATTCAAGGTTATGCTAATTTCACTCCGTGGCTCTGCTGGTGTGACAAGTCAGGCTGTAAAATTCAAGTATTGGCTAAGATCTAAAATGCAATTATTTATGTCAAGTTTTTCAGTTGCCAAGCAATAGGTACTGTACAGTTACAAGTCTTCTAAAGGAGGTTATGTGATTGAGAAAATAACTTCCAGGAAGTACCATCTCTACATATATATTCAGACTCCTAATTAACCTATGTGAGAATGGAGTGGTTCAAGCAACCCCTTTATGATTTCTCAAGTATGTATACACAAAAAAGAGCCACAAATCCTCATTGCTATGATGCTGACAACATTCCAATAAAACCATGGATGTATTTGGTTTCAGTGTGTTAAGACGTGCTGTTGGCTATGATTAGTGAAAACCCTTAACACCAAAAAAGCAAGGAGAGGAAAGAAAGAATAATGTGTATTATTTTGGGCACCAGGCAACTGGTTCCACACAAGCAATAAATACAAATATTTTTTTCTTCATATTTCTACATACATAAACACACACCTATATGTAAGTAATAAAGACATCTGGGGAGAGTGTTTCTCCCCAGTTGGCTTTTTCCCCTGTCTCCGTTATGAGCCTATTTGAAAGGCCACTAAAGTTGACAGAAGGGCTCCTACTCTCTTCAGTGAATACTGAGTCAAGTCCAGAATTACCTGCACAAACATCATTAGCTTAAACAGCTCACAGAATGGCAGTACTGAAATCCCAAGCCCCAGGCTGCTCTAACTCATTTGCTCAATCAGTATCTACTCCTCTTTGACTTTATCAGATGAACATTTAACAGATATTTCTTTGGGAACTGTGTGCTAAATGTGAAACATTGACATACCTGGAGGCTCACAAAAACTCAGTCTAACAACCTGTGATTTTTATTATTTCACTTTTTTTTCCCCCCAAGGCAGAACAGTACAAAGCATTGAGCATTCCACCTTTGCAGAACAGCATCGTGACCCATCACTTAAAAGAGAAATCCAAACATTTCCTTGCAGTCTTTGTATTGGTACATAAACTTTATTAAATGAGAAGAGGCCAAGTAAAACAAACCCAACAAAATCTGACTACCATTTCACACTCCAGTGCGATTGTAAATGATGGTTATGTGCAAGGCAGAGGTATATACAGTCTCTGACCTTTGCTCTTAGGGCCATAAACCTTTTCTAGTTATAATGACAAATGCCTCAGAGACTGTTCTATTTGGGACAAACACTAGTTACAAGGTGATTTGAGCCATCTGTTAGTTATGCCTCTTAGAGATCTTCTTCAGGTTGGAATGGCTTGATTAGAAAGCTCTCCTGCCAGCAATAGGCAAGCAAAGAAGCTGACAAAAATAAAAGCAACTTAAGAATAGCCACTTAACTTGCAAGTATGAACTGATCAGATACTGCAGACCAGTGACATTTAAACATTTGCAGGGAGAGAGAAACAGAGGGAGGGAGAGAGAAAATGTTTCAATTCATCCTATCTGTTTAAAACAACAACATTATATCATCAGCTTTGCAGAAAGCAATTTTTTCCTCTGTTACATAGTCTGCATTAAAACCTACCAGACAAACTCTCAGTAAAGCAAGTATCAAGTGGAGTCAATGGAATGTCACCTTGCAGGCATAGATACAAATCCATATTTCAAGGTTTGTCTTTGTGATTCTTGCAACAACAAAATCACTTTCCCTCTAAAATGTACCCTCTCTCTTTTTAAGTACAAAGGCATGCTTGCCAGGTGTCCTTGCAGAAGAGAAGATGACTTTAACCCAGATAACGTGCCTAGCTCTAAACATGCATGTTCTTTTTCTCACATTAACCCATGGTTTTTACTGATCCTCAGAAAATTGACCTGACTGAACTAGTTATTCTTGTTATATAGTATTATCTCTACTACACCAACGGTGCAATTTAAAAAAAAAAAAAAAAAAGGGAAGTCACCTACTCACATTTATTGCACTGTTGTAGCGGAGGTTATGTTATACTTATTTTTGTTGTCCAAAAGACATGTATTGGCTGCCTAACAGTGTTAACAAATCTCGACTTGCATTATGCTTTGTAATGATTCACTCTATTTCATCATAAAGCATACAATATTTCATCAGCAGATGAAAGTAGACTTAGAATCCCTTTTGTATTTTAATTTCTTTCAAGTGCTTAAGATTTGACAATGAATAAATCAACAAAAAAGTCCAAAATTTAGTTTTTTAGGTAAATTATATGTGAGTTCTCATATTGTATCTGTATAGCACGCAATATACGGTAACTGCTTTACTATGGGTAGCACAGGAAAGGTTTATACTTGTAAAGATCTTTTGAAATAAGCCGAGGCCTATGTAAAGTAATGATTAATTAAGTTTGCTATTTATTTCAAGAACACACTTTCTGTTCCCAGAACTTCAACTATGATCCTGGCTGAAAGCCTGTATTCTCTATTTGCTATCAGTCAATCTCCAATTGGTCTCACTGTAATGACCCTCCTGAGAGGTCTGGACAGGGAACCCCGGTAACAAATTACAGATTTCTACCTCCAGAGCTAAATTAGTAACTTGGTTAGATGTAACAGCTGAAGTCTGTTATCCCTTCTGGAACCATGAGCTCCTCTGTGGTTTCTAGAGAGGAATGTGACAACTGAGACTTATGTTACTTTAATGGATTTTGACCTGTATCTTGATCATTCAGAAAGATTCTTCCTCCTAATCACCCAGGCTGTTATATTTTTTTCATTTTCTCCTCCCGTTGCACACTTTTTATTAGGGCTGTTTTTCCCACAAAAAGATATGAGGAAGGGAATTCCTGTATCAGACTTTTTTAAGGTGACCCCATGCCCTAGCCTCTTCACAAAATATAACTTTAGCAAACTAAGCCAGGCTGTGACTTAGCAAAGTTCAGAGATAATTCCGGCAGTGAAATCACAGTGATATAGTGTCAAATGTTTTCTTCTGCACTATAAAGGAAAACATTCTCTTTGAACTCAGCAAGGACTTTGTAGGACAGGAGGATTATTTGAACCAGTTTTCAGCACACTCTTCTCAAACTGTTCTGCGTGTTGGAGGAACACTGCAGATCCCTTGGATGTAAATTGCAAATTGTTTCCCCGAGTCAGGTAAAGGACACACACAAGGTTCTCCTTGTATTTATGTGTCTAGTGGTACTTGAGTCCGTGGCAAACACTTAGTCAATAAGAGCAAACATCAATAGCAATAAAAAAGGCTTGTCTTTCTTTTTCCTGCAAAGTCAATGGAATCTGTCTCATGTGATTTACTTGCCCACTTTTGCAGGTAAAATGGTCCCAGGGCTGGAACAATTCTGTTTGATAGGCACATTTTACAACTATTTAAATGGCTGCCAATATCATCATCCATCTTGTGCCATCAGAAGTGTTGTCTTGCTAATGTTTTCTTGTTTATCACAGCTGAATCTATATGTAATGCACAGAGGGGCTGTGTTGTTATCACCTTAATTTCTGTACTTCAGAAATTGCATGGCAATTTAGATGCCATTAAAACCAACCTAGTATTGCTACATATTTTTGATATCAACCAGTAAGGATAAACGATCTTCAAGATCCACATTATCTGCAACGCCCTTTTATGTTTGCCATTCATTTATTACAAACTGGTTTCTATAACTTAGCTTTATTCACTTTAAGAAAGGATGACTGTCTGGTAACACTATATGGTTAACCAAATATCAGATGCCACTTCCCAGCTTCAAATTTCTGTTTGACTGTTGAAGGAGAGAAACAGAAGAGAATGAAGGACAGTTAGAACTATCCGGTTTCTGTTTGACAAAGGGTGTTATTCTGTGTCACCTAAGCCCAGCCCTTGTCCCTAACGACCAGTATACCCTCACAGATTTGAATGTCTCAAAAAGAATTCACAGAAGGGAATTTGTTTAGTACAATCTTGCAGAACTAAATGGACTTTGGTAGTATTTGTGTGCTATGTCCTAAGCATTAGCAAACATTTCATCAGGCTCCTAAGTAGTTCCCTATGCTAAATTAAAAGCTGTCTCTCATATATTTTGAAAATAAAGCATTAGAAGGGTCTGAAACAATGCCCCAAAAATAGAAAAGACCGGGGGGCCAGTGAAAACAATAAAGCACTAAAAGAGATGGGGATATAAGAAGGACAGAAAGGGTAAAAGGACATGTGCAGAAGTCAAAAATAACTGTGTAACAGAAAAGACTCAATACAAGTATGAATAGGATGACTCACAAACTAGCAATGTGATTGTTATGTCTACTGTATTAATAGCGTTGAATTCTGGGTGCGTGTGGAAACACAGACACAAATTTTGTAGGTGCACACAGCAATAACACCATAGCAAAATTTTGTTCCAAAATACTTTTTAAGAAACCAGTTATATTACATTAAATTTTATGCCTTTTTAAATAAGGGGCTGAAGGTAAAGCTCTCACTGTCTATGTTAATCTGCATTTCTGGTTTCAAAACAAACAGATGACATTTGTCACATGCAGTCTGACTGCAATGAAAACTTTTCACTTCCATCATCTTTGCTTATACAATTGTTCAAGGCTATTCAAAGCACTGCCTTCACCTTCTGGAATGAGTGTCATTATGTTTTTTTTAAGATATCCCATGTCTTTCATTATACACAGGACCCTAATTAAGTCAGGAGTTTTCTTCAATCTGTGCAACTGTAATGCTTAATTTCCTGCAATGGATCTCAAATAGTTGTATCTGGTTTGTCCATAGAACT
Source organism: Dromas ardeola (assembly GCA_013398915.1). Taxonomy (NCBI): domain Eukaryota; kingdom Metazoa; phylum Chordata; class Aves; order Charadriiformes; family Dromadidae; genus Dromas; species Dromas ardeola. Next base: position 46,792 of record VYZM01016395.1, on the reverse strand, counting down.
GGAAATAAGTTCTGCTGCATTTTACAGGACATGAGATCAAACCCAATGGTATGGCTCATGATTTCTTAGCCTGTGCCAACTACAAAGTAAGATGACTCCATTTAAGCTACTGTGACAGTGTTGTTCAGTACCCTGTCCAGGACATAGTCAGGATTTTACGCTCACTTTACAGTGGAAGAAATAAGGACAGTAAAATTACTAATATAAGATACAGAGGGAATATCAAGTCATGAATAGATTGCAGTAAATCTTAAAATCAATCAAAAATTAGTCTGCCAGTAAACAAAAATACTTTTGTGGGCCTCTTGCCAGATACTGTGAACTCCCTGTAACTGCGAATTTAACTGATGTTCCTTTCCAACATCAATAGATGCTGTGAATATTTGATAGTGTCGCAAAAAGAGCTCTGAAGAGACTCAGAGAGCATGACTAAGCCTTGAACTTCAGAGAATGACACATTAGAGCAAGAAGCTCAACTCTAGTAACCGGGCTTACAACATTTTACTGGTTAAAGATTATTTTTTTACAAAGCAAAGGATTAGAGCTTCTTGTTTAAAACAAAAGCTGACATTGTGCTTTATAGTTCTATATCCCCAAGGAGAGGGAAACAACTGTGCCAGCCAACTGCACAGCCCAAATAAGCTGAGTATGTTGATGTGGACTGCACCTGCACTCATATATTGCGAAAAAATAGGACTCTGGTCCCTGTCTACAGAGGAAAAAAGGTTTATTCGCCAAGGTCGTGGCTTATTAATGTGTTTAGTTGCCTATGCCTATTCGCTTAAAGCTGTATAAGTACACCAAAATCAGCAGCAATAATGGACCCACACTTCAATACCCTATGAAATTTGGGCCTATCTATCATCTAATCAGATAATCTTTACAGCTTTATATATCTATGGTATATTTTTGTACAGTCCTCCCTGTCTCAGTTTTATGTGCTGGAGAAAAGTGTCAGCAATATCAGCAATATGACAAGGACACTGAAAACAATGGTGCATTAACCGTTAACTAAGCGTGTCTGGGTACACAATAGGTTTCAAAAACATACTGTGCAATTACAATAGTAATTACAATTTTACTGATAGTAAGCTGCAACCTTTAATAGTCATGTGATGCTGTTAGCTGATTTTTCTGTGACAGATTTAATGTGTTGGCAGATACAACTTTCATCACCTTCGTGCCAGCTTTGCATGTCAAATCTGGAAAGAAGTCAGTTGCAGGTCTTAGTTAATTGTTGCATAAGAGCTGTTCTTTAGAATTCACTCACTGTATACAAAAATGCATAGGCTGGCAGATGTTTTCAAAATACTTACACAAAGGATTTGATTGGAGAGTGCATTCTGACACAGTTCAGTGTATTTTCTTCTACTTTTTCTATGAACTACTTTATAGTCTAATATAAATTGAAATGTCAATACCTTGTATGACATTTACCTTGGTCTAGCAGGGAATCAAGAATACAATAATAAATGGATTTTCTTCCAATTCAGCCAGACTCAAACAAGCTCTTTTTTTGTTGTTTGTTTGGGGTTTTTTTACAAAATTTTAGATAAATTCAGATTTTACTTATTTTTTGCAAGTTCTCTTTCTAGTTTTTGCCACCATCTCCTGGATCAAGAAGCGGTAGCTGCAGAGACATTGGGGTTGCAATGTTTCTGGAAGTATCTGTACCAAATCATCTCTCCTATGAGGAAAGGTTGAGAGAGTTGGGACTGTTCATCCTGCAGAAGAGAAGGCTCAGGGGGGATCTTATCAATGTCTACAAATACTTGAAGGGATGGTGCAAAGAGAACAGACTCTTTTCAGTGGTGCCCAGTGACAGGATAAGAGGGAATGGCACAAAGAGAAATACAGGAGGGTCCCTCGGAACATCAAGAAACACTTTTTTATTGTGAGACTGAGAATTGGCACAGGATGTCCAGAGAGGTTGTGGAGTCTCCCTCCTTGGAGATATTCAAAAGTCATCTGGACATGGGCCTGGGCAACTGGCTGTAGGTGGCCCTGCTTGAGCAGGGGGAGTTGGACCAGATGACCTGTGGTGGTCCCTTCCCACCCTTCTGTTCTTCTGTAAAATCTGTCAAGACAGGCTGTTTTTCATGAGACATCTAAATCCACATAACAAACCTGAGGTTTTTTATAGAACCTTTATCTATAAACCTGAATATTCTTGTTTGTGTGCGTGTGTAAGACAGAGAAGAGGGCAAAAAATGAACTCACTGTTGCTTAGATCACAGTGGAAGAATATCATAACAAGATAATAGTAACTCCAGTAACTAGAATACTATAATATTTGTATAAATATTACAAAAATAATTTTCAGTAATCAGAATTCTTTTTTTCTGGCTATTAGTAATAAACAGACATCACCTGTTACTTGGAATAACATTTTATGACTTTCAAGGACAAAATAAAGATGCACTTACAGAAGTCCTATTCATTAATAGCAACAGAAGAAAATGCAAGCACTAAGATTGCCTACTGTTCAGTGATTCAAGCTCTAGAAATGTTCTAGTCATCCTCATTGAAAATTTCACACATTTGCAAACCCTTTTTATTTTTTTTTAATTACCAGGATGCTACTTCATTAGTATAGCAGCCTACTAATGATGGAGGATATGTCCTGCATTTATCTGTATCCCTTTTTTGACAATTCTTATGAAGTGCTTCATTTCAAAAATTCTAATGACCAGTGAGACAAAGTATTTATTTAAAATTATATTATTTCATTTATTTACTTAAATTGAAACTATGTAAGTCTCCATAAAGGTAATCCTGTCTAACTGAAAGCTTGTAGCTGCCATATGACACTGGGCACACCGTCCGGTTACATTGAACAGCATCTCTTCCTCCTCAGTACACAGTTGGAGAACTTATTCTGCAGGTTAGGGACAACTAAGCATGTAAGAATAGTTTCAGAGGGTGTCCCGTGGGCCAAAGTTGATAAATAGTGAATTACTTTATCTGGTAATATTTCATTCCTGACTGTACTGTCTGTAATCCTCTCCTGGTAAATGTGGAGCTTTTACACTCCCTAGGCAATCTGTTTCCTGCTAAGCCCTCTGAACTCACATTTTTCTTGACAAAAGGCAAGCAAGTCTGTGTGAGCAAAAGCACATATTCCCACCTCTGTCAGGTAAGACTACAAAACACTTTAGCAGCTTCGCAGAAGCTTCCAAGAGATTTCATTTTTAAAACCAATTAGGAGGTTTGGAGTTGGAGGTGGGGAAAGCAATGCAACAAGAAAGGAGCAAATAATAGCTTTTAGATGTGTAGCAGCATTGCAGAAGTATATGGCTGCAAGGTTGTGGTGTTTATGGATAAAAATGATATGTCTTAAAGATATGTTTGCAGTAGAGCATTCTACTAAATCATTTTTAATTTTGTTAATATCTATAATCACTAATATAATAGAGTGTATTTTTCTTATTACTTAGTAGTCAGGGGTTTTTTTTGCTCTTTTTCCTATTCTAATCCAATATATCTTGTTCTAGATAGTGTAAATAGCGCTAATAGTCTCCAGTCTGGAATCAGAGATTTTCACATGAGCTGTATGCTTTTGTAGCTTTGAAAATCGGAAAGGGAAGAGTTACTGTCAGTATGCAGTGCCCTCTAGTGACCAGCTCAGTGAAATTGTGGAAATAGTACACTGCATTTTCATACTAGACGATTCTT
>VYZM01016395.1:6906-38992 GCA_013398915.1 Dromas ardeola | reverse complement strand
GCATATTTGAAAAGAAATGTCATCAAAAATTCCAATTCAGATCTGATTATTTTCTGTATCAGCACAGTTGCACAGGCATACAGTGGATTCCAGATGTTTAGTGCATGAGGTGGAATCCTGACCCTGTTCTAAGTATTGACCTTTCCCAGGAGATATACCAAATGGCACTATTTTGCATTTCACCCATCACAGAAAAGAACTGAAATACATAAAAATGGATGGAGAATTTTTTTTTTCACATCAGTGTGTTACAAGACTGTACAAAATAAATAGGTTATTTAATGTGACTGTCATTTCTCTAAACTGAAGTATGCGTCTGTAAGCTCTGTGTGAGATTATTAATAAAAACATATTTCTGTCATTAGTGAAACAAACACTCTCTGAACAGAGAATTGTTTACATGGGTACCTTAGAATCATTACCCTATATCATTACCTTAGAAATGAGAGAATGATCATTATAATAGCATTGAGCAAGGTGAGCATGGTTTGAGCAGTCAGACTTTCACTGAAACCTCTGCTGTGCCACTAAGCAACCAGAAGAAAAATGTGTCATCTGTCGCTTCTGCTTTTTCTCGTTGTTTCCAAAAGCTAACAGAAATCTAGCCAAAGTGCTGGACTGTCTAAACTTAAAAGAGTTTAAAAGTACCAAAACAAGTGCAGCCTGAGACTGCACAGTGTGTGGAGGGGAAGGGTCAGATGATACACACGTATTCAGGCTTGGGCAGATTTCCATCAATAAGCCAAATCTGTTGTCACTTTGTCATAGGCGTGTCAAGGGTTCGGCATCTTCAGACATCTTTAGCCTATACAATCAGAAGAGACAATGTAAAATAAATTTAACAGATTATGCCTCATTAGTTACAGTTATACCTGAATCCCAGTGATTATCCCAGCAGGATTGCACTCCTGAATGCAGTTTGGTGAAACCATTACCACACAGCCAGACCTCAAGTGCTTTCAGCTCCATCTCTTCATACTTGGAATGGCACTTTAGAAAGCTTTGTTCCAAAGGATTTTTTTTCTGCTTGGAAAAAAAAAAAAAACAAAAACCAAAAAACAACCAAAACCCAGCAACAGATACATGAGAATAGCAGTATGAGAGAGAAAAAGAATTATGGTCAATTCAAAATCACTCATCTTAAGGCAGATGAATATTTTCTTGTAAAATGGTCTTTTTCCTACCATAGAAAAATTTCTGACCAGGCTAATTCTGTAAGAGTTATAATTCTGGTCTATTGCAGTCGGTACTTGGTGTCAGTATTGATGTATCGGATAAATTCCCAGAGATCTGTGATTTTTCCAAACAGAAATACAGCAAATGATACCGTTTGCTTTCTTCTTCCTTTTTCCCCACATGTGAAAGTTACACTTTTGTGGGTCAGAATTGGTCAGACTTCAAATTATGAAGTCAATGTGATTTCTAGTGTACTGATAATTCAGTCCAGTGGGTTTCCACCAAGGAGGCTCAGATAGGTGCTGTACTATATTTTTAGAAATCACTAAAAATGTATGGGAGAAAAGATAAAATTAAATAGACTAGATCATTTGACACAGAATTAGTTCTATGTAGCAAAGATTTATGAGACTACCTGCTGTTACATTTCAAAGATGCGGCAATCAGAAGTTGCGGAAATGCTATTGCTGATAATCACCTGTACTTTTGGCACATCACCGAATACTTCTCTACCGACTGGATCACAGCACATGTACATATTCTTCTGAAGAAAGACCTCTCAGTTCTGACAACTGTGTTGATAAGTCTTTTTTCATGATAATGGGAAAAAATGCTTCCGTCCTTACAGTATCTTGGTTTAGATGCTGGATCAGGAAATAGTTCGATTCATTCAAACGTCATTTTATCTCCAAATCAATTTCAAGTCACTGAAATGATTAAATGCTTTCACTACATACTCTCTATTCCCAGGAAAGAAATGCTATTCCTTCCTGTTAGAAAAGTAGCTCCTTTCAGCTTCTTCAGAAGCAACCTGTGGAGAAAATAATACAACACATTTCTTCCTTCGCAGCTTGCTTAGGTATTTTAGGTGTGATGCTCAAGTGTTGCTTACGACTGTGACTTCTTTCAACACGTAGTGTTCCATACTGCCATTGCTATTTAAATTATATCTCATTTGCTGCTGATTCAGACGTTCACACTGATGATTCAGACATTCATCTGAACATCCTTCAGGAGGCAGAAAATCACAAGTGAGCACAGTCGTACAGAACAGGGTTACAAATACATCAACATGAGAAGCCTGCAAAGGTGGGTCACTGCCTGTCACACTCGTAGCAGCATATAACGGCACAGAGGCAATGGTGCTTAAATTAATTTTGAGCGCTACAGATAATAGGATTAAATACATTTAATCAGAAATTTCAGAACAGGATGCTGCTGTGTTGACTGCATTTTAACCACTAAAGTCAAATGTCAGGCTTTTGTCTGCAACCAAAGCAATGACTACGACACCAGTGGTGAGCCAGTTTCAACCAGCTCACCACAGGGAGCAAATTTTATTGTTCATTGAGCATAATCCCACTAGTTATTTTTAGCCATTCCTTCATCAACAGTTATGCTACTAATTCTCAAGTGCGTGTTTGTTATTTTCAACAGACTGGTGATGTAAGTCAAGTATTCACTGAGGTACTTGGTGCTTATTTGACTTTGATATTCAAAACATCATTTATATTAATATTCTCAGTCTTCCAAATGCTAATTCATTATCGGTTTTTTTAATCACAGTTTTTCTTCATAACTCACCTATTTTATTTCCTGATAATTTTGATTATTCATTTTATATTATGTTATTTTTACTTCACTGAAAGAATACCAGAGACTTTTTATGGATTCGTTGTCCTCTCAAGCATTGTAGCACCTGCCTGTGTGAGGAAAAAAACTGTGATGAGACAAATAAAAATACTCATACTTAGCACTGAGCCTGAAGTTTTAAACTCCTCACAGAGGACTTAAATCATTATCAGTGTGCAGTGAGAAGCATTTACAATGAAGTGCAAGAGGAAGAAAATGCGGTCTAAAGTGCTGAAAAATAGGTCATCTTCATTAGACAACATAAAGGACCTACGATGCAAAATAATTTTCTGAGAGCTCAGACTTCTGTTATAAAAGAGAGATGACACCAGGAGGAAAGAAAGAGAATGCCTGAAACACAGCAACACACAATCTGTCCTGCAGAACACGTGGAAGGGACATTGCTTTTTCCCTCCCATGGGGTCCATCTTACATGTGGTCTGAGGTTGGCACCACTACTTAAACACTACCAAAACGTAACTCCGAGGTGCACAGTACTTTCATTATAATGTTATATCTTTCTGTTTGTATTATTTAAAGAAATATGAATATTTGTATCATTTTCAGGTGGAGGAAAAATAGGTACTTATCAATCTGATATCCATTTTTTCCTTCTTAAAAACAGTAATTATTTGCCAAATCATTTGGAAGGATTTCTGCTTCACTTTCAGATTGTGTTCACTGAGTGTCTTTTCCTGTACTTCATAAGCAAAACATTGAAGACCAATGGCAATTTCCATCTTGCTTCCACTACATGCATTAATACAGGCAAAATTAAATTCCTTTATAGCCCAGAATATGTGGATCACTGAGGACTATGTGAAATGCCTACATCACCAAAGTATTTAATTGAAAGTTAACAATCCAATGAGCAAGGGTTTTTCCACTAACAACTTTTACCTGTAATGACTGGATAACATTTTGGAGAAATCTATGCAATAAAGTTAAGCAATGCCTATTCTAAACAACTGAAATTGTTATGTGCTTGTTGTCTGAGATGCATCTAATCTTTTTTACCTCTATTTCATTAAATTACAGTGTTTCCTTTAATCTGCTTATTCTGGCACTAGCATATGCTAACTAAGTGTCTGTTCTTTAATTGCTTTGCCATAAAAAATTCAATTAATTGAACATATCTGTGTTTTTCACATGACTATTTAAAGTTCTTATAGGAAATATTGTATGTTGGCACCATAAAAAGTAGGCAATCCTAAAATTAAGTGAATATTACAACAAATATAAAACTGGACTACAGACAGTCTTTAGAATACCATAACCTGATGCATATTGTGAGAAGTTCTGCTTAAGCCCACCTACCAATAAACAACTTTTTTATTTTCTAATAACAGTTAATTTTAAACCTCTACTGATATTTTTTTGCCTATGATGTCAGGCAAGGCTGCAAAAGTTGGGAATCTCCCTGGGTTCAGAGCAGTCATTCATGGGCAGGTTGTGGGAACAGTGACAGGAATGTAAAGGCTCACAGCAACACCCAAAACTCAGTTGCTCCCTCACTGCATCTCTGCAGGCTTTCTGTGCTGTGGCTAACAACACAGAGATGCAAGATTTGCAAGCATCTAATTTTGTAATACAAATACAAAACAAAGTCTAGCTAAGAAGGAAGAAAAAGGCCAGCAAAGCTATTCACGGTTTTGAAAAATTCATTTTCTGTGAATGTTTCCTCACTAAGATTTTAAGCCATTTTTAAGTCTTACTGAACCTGAAAAAGGCCTACTAGATGAGAAAATGCTTTGGATCCAACTACTGATTATCAAGGACAGAGCTTATTCTATGTACTTTATCGTTTAGTTAGCAAGGATTTTTACACTACCACTATAAACACAAGGGAAGGTTTCTGTTGCTAATTTTTAGCTAAAGAGCAGATGTATATCCCGACATCTTAAAAACATGGGTGAAATTTGTTGTCTTGAGCCCCTGAATCTTTTGAACTCTATATTCAATATGCATTCCCAGAAGCTTGGTTTGACATGTACCACCAGTCAATCACTGATGAAGTTCCTGCCACAGTTTAATAAGGAAATCAGACTTTATGAAATGTTTAATGTTTTATGGAATCCTTGCAACAGGATCCTTTCACTAAACTGATATTAAGCATTATCCTTCTGGGGTTAGCTCTGTAAAAGGTGCTTATTATTGAATGGAAGAAAGGAGGAAACCTAAATAACATTTTGCATATCATCATCCATAATTAACACTTTAAAATTCCTGCAGATATATTGATGCAAAGACAACCAGAACTGTATGCATAGAGAAAGCAGCAAAAATAAGGATAAGAAGAGAGAAACTGGTAAGGTAGAAAAGATAATTCAGCTGAAGGAATACAGGGTAGATGTTGAACAGTACCCTCAGTTTTTTAACTATGCAATGATATAGATAAGGGTATATTCAAGGTAAGGTTGAATGGGACTTTGAGCAATCTGATCTAGTTGAAGGTGTCCCTGCTTATTGCAAGGGGGTTGGACTAGGTGACCTTTAAAGGTCCTTTCCAATCCAAACCATGCTATGATTCTATGATTCTATATAAAATTGTATGATGGATAGACAATAATGTGGACCAACCCCATTACAAATCTGATAAAGAAAGATGGTATTATCTTACCCAGATATGAAATCGAAGTCAATATATTTTCCTCTTTGATGCTTTCTACTGTGTTCTATTTGGTGCTTTTTGATTTATAATTGATAATTTTAACAGATCAGAGATTGATCAATTAAAATGATTAAAATAGGTCTTGTGGGTCAGGTCGCCTGTAAATATTTAGAACCATAGAGTGGTTTGGGTTAGAAGGGACCTTAAAGATCATCTAGTTCCAAACCCCCAGCCCTGGGCAGGGACACCTCCCACTAGACCAGGTTGCTCAAAGCCCCATCCAACCTGGCCTTAAACACTTCCAGGGACAGGGCATCCGCAACTTCTCTGGGCAACCTGTTCCAGTGTCTCACCACCCTCAGAGTAAAGAATTTCTTCCTAATATCTAATCTAAATCTACCCTCTTTCAGTTTGAAACCATTGCCCCTCATCCTATCGCTACACTCCCTGAAAAAGAGTCCCTCCCCATCTTTCCTGTAGGCCCCCTTTAGGTACTGGAAGGCTGTTATAAGGTCTCCCTGGAGCCTTCTCTTCTCCGGACTGAACAACCCCAACTCTCTCAGCTTGACTTCATAGGAGAGGTGCTCCAGCCCTCTGGTCATCTTTGTGGCCCTGCTCTAGACCTGTTCCAAAAGGTCCATATCCTTCTTGTTCTGACCTTGTTTAATTAAGGTCTATTTTCTCACACCTTTTTTTCCCTGTGATGCTGAAGACCATTCCTAGGCCTATCATTATTGTACTTCCTGAGTGATAATAATTAAGTATTCTTTTCCATTTTGAGACTTTATTGATATCTTAAAATAAGAATAAAGACTTTTTGCACAAATTACTTATTAGGTTGTGTGTTGGTTTCAGGCGAGAGGAGCTAATGAGAAAATGCTGAGGTCCACTGTAGGATTTTTTGTAAAAATTAAACAGTGGGGGTGTGAAGGAAGGTAGGGGGGGAGATGTCATCTGTACCACTGAGACATAACAGATTGACTTTACACGTATATTTGGTAATTCAGGCCTGATGGGCTTCTCAGCTTACTCCTGCTGTGTTCAAATGGGGACACAAATGTTATTCATCTGGGATATGTGACAATCACTGAGCAGTCTCAACTCTCAATTATTAAAGTGTCCCAAATAAAACTGGTGTCATCTCACTGCTGCTTATAACCATCCTTTTTTGGCATTATGCCAACCAGATTACTTTAATTTATAGATAACACAACCAATTTGGAAAGGCAGTTGGCTGGTGCTTTGTGATGCTATTCAGGTCCACACCAGCCCAAATTTAAGGCAACAGAGAAATATTTCCCCCTTCCTTTCTCTTTGTTTGCACCAATAGGAAATTTTCGGTAGTACCAAGAAACCGATCCTATACTTCTGATAAAGAAAAGCTGATAGTAGTGGAAGCACAGCCTCCTGCTGTCAGCCGTATGGGGAAATCAAGGATTTGCTGGAGGAGAGGAAGTTTGCTTTAAAAATACACAGCTGAAACCATGATGATTTAATGGTTCGGGAGACTGAAGTTCCCATTTTTATCCTGGTGAAACTACAGAAAAAACTGAAGTTGTAAGAGATTAGATTTAACAAAAACACCCTAGAAAGCAGAAGAGACCAGCTCCTGGAAGCGTCATTTCTTTTCCCATGTCTACATAGCACAAGAACTGTGCAGAGGTACTGAACCCTGTGAGAAACATGGGGTTTTAGCATTATCTTAGCACAGCTCCTTGAAAACAGCTGCTTTTCTCCTTGGACCCAAATAGTTCTGCACAAGTTACTGAAGTTAAGTCTGCATGGCATTATATATTAGTTAACCCTCATTGCTGCTGCTGGCACTATTAATGCCACAATTCCATTAGTGACTGGTGCATTTCCTTCCATAAGTTTATATTCACAATTAAACAGGAAACATCCATTAATTTTTCACAAGGAACTAAAAAGGATAATTGGATTTTATTAAAATAAATCACTGACAGCTTTTAATGCAAATGCATGGGTAACATCAAAGACACTGAAGAGCTGCTGAAAGAAATAATAATAAAACAGTGGATCAGTCTCACAAGTTTTAACTGGCAACTTTTCCCCAGCCAGAGGGCCTGTTCTATAAAAACATGGCAAGTACTTAGCAGCAGAAAAAGAATAAAGAGAATTTTCAAGAGGTGATTGCCAGATCAACACCACAAGAAGTTACTGCGTTTGATAAAGAAAGGAGACATCAAGGGTGGAGACATAACAGAGTTCCCTGTCCTCCATAATTATCAGAGAGGACAAAATGTGCTACAGGGGGATACAAACCAGGGGAGCTTGCAAGCAGAGGAGTGCTACGGTTGCAGTTTAAAGCTCAGATCCCCACATTGCACCCAGAGTTAAGATATCATAATATCGCACGTGATGAACAAAAAGTCTACAAAAAAATGAAAGGAAGGATAAAGGAGGCAAAACATCAGAAAGCTGCAGGTGAAGACCAAGCCACCAGAGAGACTTTAAACATTTGTGATGATGAGCTCATCCTATGAGATTTACAAATATGTCAATGCCAGCTGACATTTACTGGTATTTACATGCTTTACTGAGCTTTCTGATCTCAGACTCCAAAATCTCATTCTTTCACACACTTTATGTCTTTCATCTTTTCTTATTTTTTCTTCTCTCCATTTCTCCTGTCTAGTAATTCCCGTTCTACCCAGTAACCAACCCACTTTATAAACCTGTATTTAAAAAATATGGGCATAGACAAGTAATTAAAAAAGAAAAAAGACAGACAGACATGTACAAGGAAACTATTAATGATTAGAATAACTTTACAAAAAGTATAACTAGAAATAGGAAGACAGTAATTAATGGTGGACAACAAGTTGACCATGAGGCAGCAATGTGCCCTTGTGACCAAGAAGGCCAATGGCATACTGGGGTGCATTAAAAAGACCATGGCAAACAGGTCAAGGGAGGTCATCCTCCCCCTCTACTCTGCCCTGGTGAGGCCGCATCTGCAGTACTGTGTCCAGTTCTAGGCCCCCCAGTTCAAGACAGACAGGAAACTACTGGAGAAAGCCCAGTGGAGGGCTACAAAGATGATCAAAGGAATGGAGCACCTCTCTTATGAGGAAAGGCTGAGAGACCTGGGTCTGTTTAGCCTGGAGAAGAGAGGACTGAGAGGGGATCTCATCAATGCTTGTAAATATCTAAAGGGTGGATGTCAAGAGGATGGGATCAGGCTCTTCTCAGTGGCACCCGGTGACAGGACAAGGGGCAATGGGCACAAACTGGAAGACAGGAAATTCCATCTTAACATGAGGAAAAGCTTCTTTACTTTGAGTGTTACAGAGCACTGGGAACAAGCTTCCCAAAGATGTTGTGGTGTCTCCTTTTCTGGAGATATTCAAAACCTGCCTGGATGCGTTCCTGTGCAACTTTTTCTAGGTGAACCTGCTTTGGCAGGGGGGGCTGGACTAGATGATCTCTGAAGGTCCCTTCCAAGCCCTACCATTTTGTGATTCTGTGAAAATTACTAGGAAAATTTTTAAATACCGGAAATATCTACAACATTAAATGCACATCTGTGGCTAGTTTCATCACTCTTTCCTCAAACCAGACAAAGGGTTTGTGTTGATACAAAGCATCACAAAGATGTTGACTCTGTTTACTACATCTGTATTTTAACTCTCTTGAACTAAAAGAGTGGGGTGAATTATTTTGTCACTGTTATGTTAATGCATTAAACTCCTAATATTCTAGAGAATTAGATAACAGAAATTTTTCCAAGACTTCAGAGGGTAGACTTGACATCTGGTTTTCTATTGTTTGAAGATCCTGACAGACTCACCATCAAAGTCACAGTGGTTTAACACCCTATAAAATAACAGAAGATGTACTTTGGCATTATACAGATATCCATATATGACATTTTCCAGAAACATTCAAAGTTTAGGATTGAAAACAGTAATTGAAAGATGGAAAAGACTAAAGAACCATGTAAACATGTATGTGGTCTGAATTTTTACTAAACTTTTTTGCCTATACTTCACAACTACTGTGAGCATTGTATTTGGATAAGAGTCTGAAGGAGGGTTGGGAGTGAGCACATAGTCCATTTAAAGATAGAAAAGGATGTCAAAGACAGTAGTACTGTGATTTTTAAATGGAATGAGTAAGAAGAAATCAGCTTGTCCAAGCAATTTAGGCTTAGACACCATCAGAAAAAAAAAAATCCTGATATAAACTCTTCCTTCATAAATGTGACATGCTTGTGATTAATAAAATCAGCAAAACAGGGCTTAAGTGGGATCACCTCCAGCATTGGCATGTAAGTAAGAAAGGGTCTACAAGACATGACCATGGGGAAAAAAAATAGACCCCTTTCTGGGAAATCAGCATGCTGCGTTGCCTCTCTGACATGCCTGTACACAAATGCACATAACGTGGGGAATAAACATGATGAGTTAAAAATCTGCATGCGGTTGCACAGTCGCAGCCTTGCTGGGAGAAGGGCATAAAGCAAGATCAAAATGCTGGATTTCAGGAGAGCAGATTTTTCCCTCTTAAAGATCTGCTTGGTATAGTCTGATGCAATCAGGCCCTGGAGGGTAGAGAGACCCAAGAAAGCTGGTTAATATTCACTGATCACTGGCTCTGAGCTTAAGGGCGGTCCATGCCATTGAGTAGGAAGTCAGGCAAAAATGCCAGGAGGCCTGCATGGAGGAAGAAGGAGCTCCTAGCAAAACTCAAACACAAAAAGGAAGACTACAAAGGGTGGAAAAAGGAACAAGTAAGTTGGGAGGAATATAAAGATACTGCCCAAGCACGCAGAGATGCAGTTAAGAAAGCCAAAAACCCACCTGGAATTTAATCTGGCAAGGGACATCAAAGGCGATGAGAAGGGCCTCTGTAAGTTCACAAGTGAAAAAAGGAAGGCTAGGGAAAATGTGGGTTTGCTGCTGAATGGGGCAGTGGGACAGAGTGACAGAGGACATGGAAAAGGCTGAGGTCCTGCATGTCTTCTTTACCTCAGATTTTACTAGCAAGACCAGTCACCCTTCAGGAATCCCAGGTCCCAGAGACCAGGGAGAAGCGAGTCCAGGGAAGGGCCACAAAGATGATCAAGAGGCCAAGAGAAACATGAACATACTGGAGAGAGTCCAGGGAAGGGACACAAAGATGATCAAGAAAAGATTCCAGCGTTCTTATCCATGTGCGTATATATATATATGATGGGAGGGAATGAAGAAGGGGAAGTCAGAGTCTTCTTGGTGGTACCCAGTGACAGGAAGAATGTCAATGGGCACAAACTGAAATACAGGAAAGTCCATTAAAATGCAACAAAAACCTTTTTCACCATGAAAGTTTTGGAATGCTGGCACAGACTGGTCAGAGAGGTTATGGAGTCTCCATCCTTGGAGGTACCCAAAACCCAACCAGTTGCCCTTAGCAACTAGATCTAGTTAACTCTGCTTTGAGCAGGAACATTGGACTAGACCATACTCAAAAATCCTTTCCAACCTCAGTGATTCTGTGATTCAAAGTATAAATATTGCATATTGATTTTCAGAACTAGAAAATTTTCATGTGACTTAAGATAAAGCACCAAGACATGAAGGCGACTTCTACATTGCCATTACTTACACAAAAGTCCTAACATTTGCTTTGATAAATTATTTTAAATCTTAGCGTTACCTACTTATATAGTGTTGCAACTACTTAGCCCACCAATACAGATTTTCAATTTTCAGTTTGTTTTGAACTTCAGAAGCAGAGAACTTTCTGCTTATTTCAGACCTTCTCAGATGAGTATATACCAATATTACTAGGGAACTTGATGAAAATAAAGAAATAGTCCTGTGGCTAAAAAAAAGATTGTTTGTTTTTTCCAACAAAATCCTTATAAGCTTGCCCTGCAGTTAAACTGCTATAGCAAACAGTAATAGTCCATTCACATCTATTATATAAGGAGTATCACCTGCAGTTTTATTGACTGTCAGAAAACAGGTCCCATTTTGTGAAACAATAAAAATCAAATTTAGTGTAAAATCTCCCAAGGTTGTAGCCTGTAACCTTGTAGCATCAGAAATGACAGCAGTAAGCCTTTTTTTTTTTTTTTCTTCACTTCAGACTCCAGAAGAAACCAGAGATTATATTCAAGAGCAGGGAGTGCTGCACCCATCAACATATTACCATGTAGAGACACAATATAGGTAACAGAAAATACCTTCAATTTGTTTCTTTTCTTAGTGTTACACATCTCTATCCAACACAGAAAGGCACAGCCTGTTAGTCTAACACTCACAGGTAAATTCTAAGGACTAAATGAAACAAAGTGTTAACAACACAGTATAATTTTGGCATGTAATCATGCTTTTCCTAGTTTTTAATGTTTTGCTACTCAGGTCCACCTGAAAAATTATGCAAAGTGAAAGACCATGTGGAAAGTGTAATCTTACCCTTCGACAACAAGTTCATTGTATTGGGTTTGCATGGAAAGGTTTTGGTTAGCAGGGTGGCTACAGGGATGGTTTCTGTGAGAAGGTGCTAGAAGCTTGCCCTGTGTCTGACAGAGCCAATGTCAGCTGGCTCCAAGATGGACTCACCGCTGGTCAAGGCTGAGCCCAGTGACAGTGGTAGTGCCTCTTTAATAACATATTTTAGNGGGGAAACGTGCAGCACAGCAGTAGCTGGAGAGAGGAGTAAGAATATGTGAGAGAAACAGCCCTGCAGACATGAAGATCAGTGAAGAAGGAGGGGGAGAAGGTGTTCCAGTCGCCGAAGCAGAGATTTCCCTGAAGCCCATGGTGAAGCCCATGGTGAGTCGGGCTGTTGCCCTGCAGCCCATGAAGGTTAACAGTGGAGCAGATATCCATCTGCAGCCCATGGAGGACACCATGCCAGAGCAAATGATGTGCCTGAAGGAGGCTGTGACACCATGGGAAGCCCACGCTGGACTAGGCTTCTGGCAGGACCTGTGAACCCATGGGGAGAGGAACCCACGCTGGAGCAGGTTTGCTGGAAAGACTTGTGACCCCATGGGTTACAAGCAGTCTGTTCCTGAAAGATGACAGCCTGTGGAAGGGACCCACACTGGAGCAGTTCGTGAAGAACTGCAGCCCATTGGAAGGACTCACATTGGAGAAGTTCATGGAAGACTATCTTCGGAGGAGGGGCCCCACGCTAGAGCAGGGGAAGAATGTGAGAAGTCCTCCCCCTGAGGAGGAAGGAGCAGCAGAGACAATGTGTGATGACATGACATCCATTCCCCATCCCCCTGCGCCATTGGAGGGGAAAAGGTAGAGAAAACTGGGAGAGAAGTTAAGCCCAGGAAGACAGGAAGGGTGGGGGAAAGGCGTTTTAAGATTTGGCTTTATTTCGCGTTACCCTACTTAAATGAATTTTCCCAAGTCGAATCTGTTTTGCCTGTGATGGTAATTGGTGAGTGATCTCTCCCTGTCCTTATCTCAGCCCATGATCCTTTCGTTATATTTTCTCTCCCCGGTCTAGCTGAGGATGGGGTAATAGAGAGGGTTTTGTGGGCACATGGCATCCAGCCAGGGTCAACCCACTACATTCATACAGGCCATAACTGATTTTCACATATGGAATGTATGAAGGGGACCTAGGGAACAGTGAAGGTAAAGTATCCTCGCTACTGTGCCCTCCTTCAGCATCATTGATAAAGTTCAGATTGGGCATTGGGAGGTAGCTCCATTATCCTGGATCTTGATGATTCTTCTCTGGATAAGAAGTCACAAACCAATTTTCAGAGGTAAAATATTTGATAGGAGGGAAGTGACTTTAAGCTGTGCCTCAAAGCATGTCCGCTGCAGGAAATACAAGAATAAAAGCTATGGTCTTAGAAAAGAGGTAGCTTCTTCTAGACTCATGTGGACCAGGTCCTTTCCTGTAGAACTTGGAAAAAGTGTTGGCCATGGGTTGTGCGGGGTACTCCGTACTCTAAGTATCCTATATCCAGTTTCAGTGGCTGCATCTTTCTTCACTTGTTTGTCAGAAGCGAAACTCAAATACTTGAATTGTGACCATGCTCCTATCTTCAGGAGTGTTTTCCTGCAGTGTCTTCATTAGGACAATTTTAAAAATGCCCCATTCATCTTTGCCTTCAAACTCTAGTTTCCACTGAAGGGATAAGCCATGTGGATAGGCTGGATGGAGCCAGGCACTCCTGTCAGTCTTTCTAGGTAGCCCGACTCAGTTGTCTGATGGGAATATTTGAAAGTACATTTCAATGTTTAAAAATAAGCATGTGAAGAAAAATATATTTGCCAACATTTTCTATTGAAAACATTTTCACCTGAGAAACAAAGGATTCAGAAAGATTTTCAAAAATAGCCTGTACTCAGACACCTAAGTGGCCTAATATTTCACCCAGAGTACTCAGTAGCTCCATTCATTTCAACTCTCAACTTCACATGCATGCTGAAGTTAGATAAAAGTTACCGAAAATTTGAAAGAGATAAATCATGCAGTAATGCACATTATTAGACTATTTTTCTGATATCATATAGACACATTTTAAGGAAATTACAAAATAGGAAATTGCATGCATCATGTAGGAAGGAAAGTTACATTTAAAAACACCGGACTGTATATACATTGGTGATCTACTGCTTTGTGTTTTAAAAGAGACTGAAAGCCTTATCTGTAAAGGAAGGATTATTTAAAAAAGGAATGCAAACTCAGAATCAAATATTTAACAAATAGTGGAATGTCAGTGCGAGTCTAACTTCAGGTACACATATAAATTTGGAATAGACTTCACAGACTTCACACTGCTGATTGCAAGATTGGAATTTGTACCTGAAAACATACACACAAAGAATTCCTAGGCTTCTGTAAACAAGTTTGGGTTTCCATTAGTTCCTGACTTGAACACAGAGGAAGGAACTACAGGGGAACAAAAATTCAGACTACCAACCTGCTCCTCACCTGCCTTTCTTCAGCATCCATTCTCGAACAAGAATAAGCCAACTTTTTCCTCCCTTAAACTCAGTACAGTGTTGAACTCTTGATCAGAAAACTTTAGGATGCAGTAAAAGTTTGTTTGTGAATTAACAGTTTAAATATGGATCAACCATTTAAATATGTAGCTAGGATCACTTAGTCCAAAGATGCCCATCAGGAGCCATTTCTTCTACCTTTCAGAGCAGGCACGTTCCACTGCAGCTCTGTTGTTAAGCCCCAGTAAGACTTGCAAGGGATCTTGACCAGGCAACCAAATAAAAATAACTTGACAGTGAAGATACACTCACTTGATTCAAGCTGTGTGTAAAGCAGGCTATCCAATTTCAGGTCCATCCAATTATCAGTTTGGGTTTTCTTTTTTAGCCCAGCATGAGTTCAGATTTAAGTCTTAGTCAAGTAAATAGCTGCCTCAAACAGCAGCTGAACAAGGTATCTTCATTAAAACTTAGCTACAGATAGTTTGATTGCTTGGGCAAGAAAAAAAAAAGGAAGAGGGGAAAGTAAATGAGGAGCTCAGACTAAGAGCTCCCTTTCATCTAGGCAACGTAATGCAAATCTTTTCTATTGTGCATTTTAAGATGTAAATTGGATTCAAGTTGATGTCCACCTGTCTTGAACCAGCAGGGATCTCTTCCTGCCTTTATCTCTCTGCCAATTACCTGCTGATGTGACAGTTGGAAATTTTTTGTGTGTGTGCAGACTTTTACAGATACAAACTCATTAAAATAAGCTCTTTCACCTTCTGATTCCAAGAAAAACTGTCACTGTGAAAAGTACCAGGGATCAAGTGATCTGTATCGTTTAATTACATCCTAGAAGATCTGATCTGGACACTTATGTTTATGAGAAAGAAGTCTTATTTTCTCTGTATTTTCCATTTTCAAAAATTTACTATTTTTAAGAGAAGAAACCATTATGTTAATACAGAAGGATACTTATATTGTTTACTCACTGCAGACAGAGAGATAGCTCCCTATTCATTAAAGTAAGTTTTATTTAATAGCAGCAAGATGAGATTTCCTGATTCATTTAAATAAATTCTCTTCTAGAATAAATAAATTCTCTTCATAGAAAAATAGACATTCATTAGAATAACTTTACAGAGCTCATACTGGAATTCATCAAATCATTAAAAAGAGACATCAAGTTCAGATCAAGTTGCTACAATCCCACAGTTGTTTTTAAAAAAACCTTCCATTTCTATGATCACAAAACAGATACTACTAAAACGTTTAACAGTGAGAAGAAAAAAATGAATATTTTTTTTTGTGGGGGCTTAAGGACTTTTGCAGCAGTTTGGCTTTAAAAGTTGTGCTTTCTTTTTCATTTCTTCACAGGTTAAATTATTCTGTTGCAAAATCTTGGTATGAGGATCATTCATGACCATTGTTTTACTAATGTTCTGTATTTGAAATGAACACTGGAGATATGTTCAGTTACTAGCGATGGGCACGTATGTCATAACTTTGGTTACCACGGTCTCAGAACCAGTTTTCCAAGATGTTTAGGCAGATGTATTTTGTGCAGGTAGCAATACGTAACATACATATATGGCATAATAGATGCATTTATGGTAAATTTTAGCTGTTACCTTAAGTTTTTTCCTCGCTATCGATGAACCCATTACCTGATATATTGATTTCCTATGGATTATGTGTACATTTTTGAAGTGCTCAACACCACTGCAAAAATTCCAGAAAGACCACAAATCACAGCCACCCTTTCGCACTCTTTCAGGGGAAAATATATGCCTGAAAACTGTTGACAGGCAGGAAAATGTTCAAGCGTTAAGGGAAAACTGAGGGTGTTGCTGATACTTGGAAGCACAGGAGGTAGAGAGGGAGACCTTTCAAGGCCTAGAATGCTGTGCTCTGGGTCTACACCACAATGTCTGGTACATACATGTTTATTTAAGGAGAGAACTGATCTAGAAAGTACAGGACTTCCCCTGGAAGTCCTTTGGACTTGCAATTCAAACAGTGCAATGTGACACCACCAAAATGTTTGGAAACAGCCGATAATACACAAAACATACTTGGCAGTAAAATATGCCGCAGAATGTGGAGTGGTATTTTTTCCCTCTTTATACATGTGTTGCTCACATCTGTGGCCCTGTTTTGTTTGTTTTGGGGGTTGCGATTTTGGGATAGGGTTTCAGGATGTGTTTTTCTTTTTTTGCTTTTGGGAGGGGGACAGCACTTTTCTCTCTGAAATATACAAAATGGCTATTAGATCACTAGAAATCACTTCTCAATATTGTAGATAAATTTTTTCTTAAGATGAAGAGAAAAATCTCCCCAGATGACACTGCCAAGAATATCCTCCACGTTTCAGGTTCCAGCCACAACTTGGCCCCCACCCCATGCACCTTTGTCGTAATGTCTGTACCTCACTCCTCAGAGCATTTCCATAGTTGCTCTCTCACCATGGACTTCCACTGGATCATGAAATAAAGGGATCACAGCTAAACATTAAGCCTGATGGAAGGAAGCCTTGGTGGCTCAGGAAGAGCCACTGGCAGATGTGCTTCTCCATGCAGGAGCAGTACCTCCTGCAGGGCTGGCTTGGCTGGAGCTGGGAACCAGGCTCAGGAGAGTCAAAGGCAGTGACAGACCACAATGGGGGAGCAAGCAAACAGGAAAGGAAACAAATGTGAACCAGGAAACACCACCTGTCCATCTCTAAGGAGATGGGCAACCTAGTTTCTTGGACTATAATCCTAGCAACTACAGCATCAACCGCAGCATGCTCATGTGGAGGCCATAGCCAGGGGCAGGACTGTGCTGTACATGAACTCATCCACTGCATGACAGGGACTTACTGGAAGCTGTCATAGCATGGACAGATGCATGGTGTCTCATACAGTAGAAGTTAGATAACTTGAAAGTTGTTAACATGGAAACAGGCATTTTTCTTCATGTACCACATTTATTCTCAGATTCACGACCTCTCCTTGAAAAATAGGAGCTAAAGATAAGGAAATGAAATCTAGCTGAACTAAGCCTTTGCTTAGTAACAAAAGAGTTACACGGCTCATCTGCAGCTATATACTGTACTATCTGCAGTAAACATTCCCCAATGCCCATATGATATTATTTTTAGTTACATAAACTGTAGTAGTTATGTCTTCTTTCACTCTGTCACTCAGACAAAATGGAAAAGTAAACACTAATCCTCTATAAAAGGGAGATCAAATTAAAAGGGTTAATTTGAAGACAGGAGGGAGCTATTCAAAATTAAAGAGTAATCACAAACACCTCCAGTATAAGGAAGTAATTTGAAAACAGCTTCCAGAAAGGCTAAGTGGGAAGCTCTGGGGCAGAAGACTGGAGATCAAAGAAAGTTCTCCTGAGGACCATCACACAGTGCTCCAGATCCAGCAAAGGACTGAGGTATATATTAGATACAGTAGAGAATTTTAACCAAGGACCAAGCTTATATAAAGCAGAGAGGAATCATCAGAAACCTCTTGTTTGAAAGGCAGGCATCGGCACAGGAAAATCAAATTATTTTTCTCATATGAAACACCCTTATGTTCTCACAGAGCAGACTAAAATTCTATCTGCCTTTCCTGACTTTGTATTTCAGAGACATTTTCTCTAAGCTTTGCAGTGTGGTAGCATACTGTTATTTTCAAAGCAGAGCAATACTATGGAAGAATTTTCTAAAACAAGACACAACTCTATGGTAGAATTACAAAAAAAAAAAAAAAAAAAAAAAAAAAAACACCAGACAAAAATATTAACCTCTAAAGCCTTTAAATTTACACCTATATGTGTGTGTCTGCAGTGTACATGTATGAATATATATAAATGTACATACATACATATGTATATATATACAGATATATGCATGTATAGTTATATTGATATAGATATGGATGTGGCTATAAATATAGATATGTGTGTGCATACACATAAAACAAAGAGAAATAAATATTTCACCAGTGTATTCTGCACCTCGCAGAAACTGAAACTGCAAAACACCTCCAGGTAGGACCGCCACACACTGATACGAGCCAGTTTGAGAGAGGGGGTTCAGCTAGGACAAGAGCCTGGCACGCTTAAGTGCTCCTCACAGCAACCAGTTGCATTCATGCTGCTGCTAGCAGAGCAAGCTCATCAGCTGTATGTAACAGACACTAGGCAGATTTTTTTCTTTTATTAAATTCTGCAAAAGAATGAAAAACAGCACCCACAGAATCTTTTATAGTAACTGAGCTGAGAGGCTCTGCCTCTTCCTGTGTCTTTTCTGCTAATGTGCAGAAAACACGGGGTAAAATTTTCTCACTTTGAGAGATCTTTTTACTATTTTGAGAATTCGAAAATGCCAGGCCATTTTAAAACACCAGACTGACTACTCTGGTTTCTTTTAGTTATCATTTCTTCTTCTTCCACAGCAGCTAGTCCCAAGGGATTCAGAGGAATATGCATAGCCTTCTAAATGATAATTATGCTGCCATGAGGTGACTGTGTGACTTTTTTATATCCTGCAGTACAGACGGTCTTATTCTATATATTTTCAGCTTAATTTTCACAACGAGGATGTTAGGTTTGCTATTTACTCCTACAAACTATGGAGATTTTTGACCAAGTGGTAGTTTGGAACACTTAAATTTCTTGCAGAGAACAAAGGGAGGATCATAGAGGGAACAAGAATTACAGTCCATAAACACTGTGAATGTTCTGAGCAAAGTTCACTGGTGGTTAGACAGGATTTCCCTCTGGTAAGTAGCATTATGGCTACTGAGCAACCTAATTGCCACTAGGGACAAAATAATATTCCTCACGACTATCCATTGCTCTTGCAAGCACAAAGTAAACTTGAAATGAAGGTCAAATCATTAATAGTCTTGCCGAATCAAATTTGTGTAACGGCTGCAAAGCAACTCGAGCCAAGACATTTTAGGAATGTCTGAAGATCAGTATTGGAGCAAGCAGAATATTCGGTTTTCACTCTTCCTTTATAACCCCAAAGATCAGAGCAAAAGTGCTCAGAAAGACCTTTATTACTTGCACTCCTGACAGGCAGAATATACTTGGACTTTAAGAGACTAAAAAATCCTGCACAGAAGAATCAAAGTTCTTTATTTTAATCTTTTCTGACATTTTGCCTAATAAATGGTTGTTAAAAAAATGGATTTTTAAGGTCAGTCACTGTTGCTTCTTACTTTTCTTCTAAAGCTTCCAATAATATACCAGCATTTTTTTATTTACCCCACTCACTCAAGCACGCCACCAAATTTATCCATTCAAGAGACTGGGGTTTGGGGTTTTTTTCTATATGTTTTAAGAAACATATATTGTTGGACCAGTGCTGACACTTAACTATAAAACCTGTATACAGAAAGCCACACAGTAGTAAGGTGGAGTGAAAGAGGGCTGTAGTGTCCAAATGGTCAAGGCATTGGGATTTTAAGGTGACAGCTGAAAAACACATATGCAGAAAAGTGCAGTTTACTTTTCTCAAAAGAGTGAAGGACTGACTCATCCATGAAAAAATTTGAGATCTGGCATCAAGGAGCCTCGTGTCTCTGTGGCCATAAGACTAGACCCACTGTGCCGCTCCTTTGAGCAGAAAAGAGACAAAATAGTGAAGCAACCCTTCCAACCACCAGCACAACACCTTTACCTAGAACAGGAAAACATGGCAACCCACTGAGTAAAATTTCTCTGAACAAAAATGAAAAAATACTTTAAAAGAAAAAAAGGCAATCATAGACTTTTACATTAATTTGGAGTGGAAGGGTCTTCCCGAGGTTTCCTGATCCCTCCCTCAGCTGAAACTGGGCCAAACTCAGAGTTAAATTGAGATGTCCAGGCTCTTGGTAATAAACTGCTCAATTGTAACAAATTGGAGTAGGTCCAAACCAGATTATTGTGAAAGACCTTATGCTCCTGTGCAATGTAACTGAATGAATCTCTCACGCTGAAAGCGTTTTTGATTGAGATTGATTTGCCAGTACATAGCTGGCTACATAGCAGAACTACAGAAAACAGGCAACAGGTTTTCTATAGGTCGCATTGCTGTAGCACCTACCTATTGATCTTTTTCACGGAACATCCCAAGCACAGATACAACGTAAAAACTTAATTCCTGTCCCACAGTTCCTAGTATCTGCATATAAGACAAGACACAGCAGATCGATGTGGACGGATTAGGGAACAACAGAAAGACAGTATTGGCCAGCATGACAGGCAAGAGTCACAGCACACTGGGAGCTTGACTTGTTATCATTTTTGTAAGCATCAATGCATATTAAGCTTGTTAACAGGAGATTTGAGGGAGGACAAAGCTTTTCACAAATTTGCAAAGTGTCCCTCTCACAGGCATCCCAGCAAGGTTTTTCGTTCAAGGACTCTAGAAATCTTTGAAGAATATAGTATCTTTTTGCCTCAACATAATTTCCCATTATCAAATAATAATAAAAATAATAATAATCAATACCAGTAGTGCTTATTCTTTACCTAAGAGTATACTCAGAGCCTCCTACATTTTCTCTACTGTCCAAAACTCCTTATGAAAATTATTTCTTTGATAGATCTTTCTTATTTCAATGCATATTTGCCCAAATTGTCACAAAAAAGGTCCTCCCTCTATCAGCTGGTCTGTAGTCAGGACTCGTTCAGGAGGGCGGTAGGTAAATGTTGATGAAGTGGTCACAAATACAGAAGTTTTGAGCCAGTTTGTCTTGTTATAATTCATAAGTTACTTGTGAATACCTCAGTTTCATGAGAATCAAATCGGCAATAACTGGGAAGGATAAAAATCAAAACAATTCTTAATTTTGCTCTAGCAATGACTGGTAGTCATAGCTTTGAGATTTTAGAGGAGTTTTCAATAGGAGTTATGCTCAGTAATGCAGCAGCTTTTGAAAGGACCACTCTTGGAGACCTGTGGTTAATGATCCATTTTTGACTCATCTCATGTCTTGATTTTTAGAGTGCTGAGACAGTGAAATCAGAAAGATCTGTGGGCAGTGTTCTCTTCTGAAAATCAAACTACTCAGCTGAGAATCCTGTAAGAGCAAGGGATTTGTTGCAGAACCTACATCGTCACAGCTGAGGGATTTTCTCAGCATTCCCGGTTGCTTTATGTTGCCTGGCTCAAATGTAGCGTAAAAGCTACACACACAAACCAGATGAGAGATATAGCAAGCTACCGCAGAGGCCATACCTAGAAAAAAAAGGGGGAGAAGACCCCAGAGTAACAAGTGATTTTCTTAAGCAGTAAATCCAAATATAACCAATAGCAGGTTCTTAGGAAAAAAAGAAGAAAAAAAAAAAAGATAAACCGTTAAAAGACACAGGAAGTAAAATTCCTGCTCTGCTCATAAACAATTAAATGTCTCCTGAGGTACTGTGTTCAGTTTAAGTACAATACCACAATAAAAATGTAATCCAATTGAAAGGAGTTTAAATGCAACGTCTAGAAAGCCTTTCTTATCAGAAAGAAAGAATTAAATTGTTCAAGTTTGTAGAAGGAAACATAAAGCAAGTGTATGACAATAGTCTTCAATTCTTAATGAAGTAAGTGCAAAGAAAGGGGATGAACTAGTCTCCATACCTGGGAAGGACAGAACAAGAACAAGTACATTTCCATTGCAAGTAAGGAAAGGAAAGAAAATAATGTCATAGCTTTTTAGAATTAAGAATAATAATATTTGGAAAGTAGTTAGCGATGGCAAACTGGATTTTCTGTCACTGAAGTTCCAAGAACAGTTTAGACATATCAGAAATGGGTTAGCTGTAGTTGATCCTGCCTAAAAATAGTCAGATGGATTAGAAGACTTTTTAAGGTCACCTCGAGCCTTAGAATCCTGTGATTTTGATCGTTATTTTGAGTTAGTTTCAGGCATAAATTTTTGGTTACCAAAAGTTACTTTCCTCCATATGACCTAACTTCCAATTAAAATTGATCTTTGAGTAGTCCAAAGATATTTTCCACTGTCAATCATACAACTCAGCATGACCACAATTTTCCCTTTAAGAAAAATCATATCATGCTGAATTCTACATTTAGTTCCTGTCCTACTTTCAGAGTTGGTACAATGCTTGTTCTTTACAGTTTTCTATTTCTGCAGGTTAAGGTTATATTGATTTAAATTCAAAATTTGAGGTTGGAGCTCTTTCATTGCAGAACTAAACCCCTTTGGTTTACCAGCTTGATTTCCTGTGTTTCCAGGTAGAGAGTACTCAATTTGTATTTTCCTGCAGTAACAGCATTATTTCAGAATATCCAACAAGGATTTTAACAAACTGCAATCATTAGTTTCTAAAAGGCGCTTTGTACGTGACTTTGTCCATCCTATTACTAAAGGAGCTCTTCTGTTGAAAGAAATACTACTACTGATAGAAACATTGATCTTGATCGCTTTTTTACTTTCTGCGAAAAATAGTTTTAGAATGTTTTATGGAGTTGAGAACGTGAAGAAACTGAGAGTTTGCTTAGACTAAAAGTGATTGTATAGTTCCCTTACAATATCAGAGAACCATGTGGCTGCTCCACAGGCCTTATTTACCACAAGCCACAACCTTCCTGGTACCCTCTGATAGAGTGAGGGCCTTTGAAACTACATCCCATTACAAGAAGAGAGAAGAGAGTTGAGACTTTAACGTTCCCTGTAGTAGCAAGTTACAACTACAAGTTGCAAGTCCTACAGATTTTGTCACTAAGTCAACTGACGTGATGTTTCTGGAGCAAATCGATTAGTTCTTGTGCTAGTGGTCTGTGCTAGTGTCTGTGCTCGTTTGTGCTAGTGTCACCAAGACAAGGATTGTTTTAAAAGGTCTTCGTGCCTGGAGCCATGACTTCAACACGTGTTTTATTTGGGGTCAAGGAAAGAAACTAAACTTGCTGACAAAAGAAGCTGTGGTTATTTTAGAGTTATTTGGCAAATAAACAAATATTTTTAGTTGAACACATTTTTTAGGGTTACACTTAAGTTTGGTGAAACTCATCTTTCTGGCTGAAAGATACAGCCTCTGAGTCATTCCTTACACAGCTGAAATCTCATCTCTACTAGAGAGAGTTAAATTACATTAGAAGGAAATGCAGAGATGTCCATGTTATGAAGCACTCTGAAATAAAACGTTCTCAGTTCCTGCTGTTGACCTTCTTTCACTGTATTCACACGAATGGGATTTTTAACTTTGCAGGAAATTAGACCCTTGAGAGGTGCACTTAATTAGAAGGCATAAAAGTGATTGAATTATGCTATCATGTCTTTATTAGGAGAAAGTTTTAGTTAATTGAGAAATGGGGAAGAAATGTAATAACATGTTTAACATTAATGTATAGACCTAGAACTGGTTTACAATGAGATATTTTTAATAAGCCACTTAGTTCAGTTGCAATAAAAGGGTAACCGATTACTGTTAATGTAGAATTGGCATAATTTTAAATAATTTATAAAGCAAACAAACTTGATATGCTCATATAGTAAACATTTTAGAATTAGTTTCAGAAATTCTCGTGATATTAATATGTAAGTAAAATAAGAGACAAAGGTTAAGTATTGGTGCTTCTTTGGAACTCTTTTCCAGGGACAAGTTTTAAACCTTTCGCTGCCATTTTCCAGCCACGTAAGCAAGGGATTTAATGCTCTGAATTCTTACAGCTCTGTATTGTATCTGAGATTATGCTGAAGTAAACTAATGCCTAGGACATGAAGGCAGCAAAATGAAATTCTTAGATTTCTATGGAACATTTTGCATGAAATAAAAAAAGGGTCATTTCAGCAAGATAAAGTAATTGTAAATCCAATTCAAAGCAATCTAAACTAAACCAATGTTTGAGCTTTGTTTTGCTTTATTTACTTCCTGTTTGGCAACCAGATGGAGAAATGTGTTATTTGCACAGGCCAACCTGGTGACAGTAACTCTCTGTAGTCACATCTAAACAAGATCCAAATTAAAGTTCCAGTTCTGTTCTAATGTATCCACAATTCTTCTTTGCACCACAGTGCAAGAAGTAGTCCAGCAAAGCAGTACAGCATGGGAAAATTAAGGTATTCATGATAAGGAGTAATGCAGACCTTTTTTTTTTGTTTTACACAGCTGCCTGTGAATGTTCAGCTAAAGTCTAGCTGCTGCTTGGCTACAGCAGACTAAAACACCAGATAATGCCTAGAAGTGAGGTGTACTCCTTCACCTATCACCATACCACTAGCTGAATTTCCATTTTCCAAAATCCAGAAGTTTTGGGAAAAGAATCCAGAAACAACTTTTTTTTCTCCCCACTTTAGGCTCACATTTTCTCTATTCTGTCCAAACTTTGACAACTTTTTTATTCTTCTTCTGTCTGAGTATCTGATGCTTTATTCTGATATAAACAACATTCAGTGGTAAACAGCTATTTTCAATTTAGTTCTTACCTTTTTAAATCTACATTGCTAGACAAAATTTAGAGTCTTGTAGGTAATTTCAATTCAAAAGAGAAACTGGTGCTAGATATTGAATACAACAGCATTTGGATTGCCTGCCTCCACACCTCAGAAAATTGCAATAGCCTGCCTTCTTAAACATAGCAGACATCAATCTAGAAGAAACTCATTTTCTTGCTTACAGCTATGAGCTTCTTTTAGCTGCCATCAATCAAAAGTAATCAAGAGTGATAACTGACATATTTTGGGATGCCCTTCTGTCTTAGTGTTTTCGTGTGCTGCTTTTCCCAACTTGGCCCACTATTTCCTAGCAAAACATGTCAGAGTCACATTGTCAAGAGCTCTCTATTCTTGAGCAACTTGATATTTCCCTTTCATTTTTGGGAAGGTGAGACAGAAGTACTTGAGGGACTATTACAGCTATATTAAATGAAGATCGGTACTTAAACGCCCAAGCTCTGCACCATTAAAAAGTAAAATAGCTGTGGGAAATTGACTCTCCCTTATAACCATTCCCATATTTATTGCACAGTTCGGGTGCATCAGCGCAGCACATCTGATTCCATCTCCCAAGGAAATGAGATCATTACCACCTATGTAGGAGTCCAAGAAGCACCTGAAATACTGGGGACAATTCAGCCACTTACATTGGTGCCCTGATTGCCAATACCACCCTGGGTATCCAGCGAAGGGTGCCACCCAGCCATTGCACCACCATCCCCACATAGAGCAAGTGGAGTGCACTGATTGCTCAGTGAATTCTTCTGGGAAGCAAAGTATTCCCAGAACTGGCAGAATAAACTATTAATTGTTTCAAGGAAGAAGAACTATGAACCAAACCCCTGGCCAAAACACAGCCACCGAAGCACCACCCTACAACACACTCTCATATAATGACCAAAAATACACCCTCCTCACTGACAGTTCCTCCAGATTCCAAAGGGGACAGAAACTGTGGAAAGCAGCATTGCAAAGTCCCCTTACTCACTGCATAGCTAAATTGAGTGTGAGATAAGTGCCCAGTG
This sequence comes from Dromas ardeola, assembly GCA_013398915.1. Lineage (NCBI taxonomy): Eukaryota > Metazoa > Chordata > Aves > Charadriiformes > Dromadidae > Dromas > Dromas ardeola. The sequence continues at coordinate 13,212 of VYZM01016395.1, read as the reverse complement.
CCAAGTTTGCAGAATTCAGAGCTACACAGATAGTGTTAGAAGAGGATGAAGAGGAAAAGTGGCTTACAGGGCATGTCTATACCTATTCCTGAATGGTAACATAAGGCTGCGTGGGAATGGATAAACCAACAGAAAATAACATTAGGATAAACACATCAGGGCAGCTGGGGCACGGCAACAGGTAGTTCATCAGATGCAATGAAGATCCATGCAAATTCATCAAGTGAATGCACACATCCCAAACAAGAGAGTCACAGAAAAACAGAGCACAAGGCCAATTGGTGTATCAAGGGGAACAGTGCCATCCTGGCTGCAACTAGAGACTTAGACTGGGAGCATAACAGAGAACTTGGTTTAGTTCATCTATGCATGATGTGTAGTGCCAACACATGCTGACCACCTGCAAATTGCCGGAAAATGACTGTAGGAAGAATTTGCGTTGTGGTGGGAATATAATGATACATGTATAACAGCCTATGGGCAAGCACTAAATGGCTAGCTCTGCCTTCTGCTGAAGCCCAAATGTTGATCCTAGTATGCTGTACTTGACCCTAGCACATCCAGCACTGAAATCGGTACGGGTTTTACAGGTAAATGGTCGGTGTGAACAGCTATAGGACTGTGTATGTATGAAGGGATGGGTTGTGTGGCAGCTGGCATGGCTGGCAGCAGTACTGGAATGTGACCACCTCCATTACCAAAACTGCAAAGCACCTCACATGCAAGCAGCCATCCCTGTGCCCCAAGCAGCCATGGCAGGTGCAGGACACAGAGGGGATTTAAATGGGAAATCACATTTGGGTATTGCCTGCAGATCCAGTAACCAACAGGGACAGGATCACTCATGGTACATGAGGGATATATGGGGAGAGATGCCAGTGTTATATGAAGGGAGGGTCTATTTGGGTACATAGGGAGGACCCTGAGAGGAAACCTGAGAGACAACCAGGGTGCCCTCCTGGACTGTGCACCGCACATCTGGGACTGCTGCACTGACCTGCCTGACTCTTCTTCTAGACTCCCAAAACTCAGGAAAGTCATGTAAATTATAAAATTGCATTTATCTGTGATTAAGACATTTTGGTATCCAAATCCTTTTTACCTCCATGCTGTCATTTGTTCTTAAACTGTAACAAGCATGTAAGTAAACAGTCTCTGGGGAAAGCCAGCATGGATTTTGTGCAGGGAAACCCTGTCTCATTGGCCTTCTGGAGTTCTTTGAGTGTATCAATAAGCATGTGGATAAAAGAAAGCCAGCGGACATGCTTCATACAGATTTTTTAAAAGCCTTTTATCATTAAAGAAAACAGTTGCCACAGGACTGGAGGGAAAAAAATATTCTTTCATGGCTTAAAAAATATGAATCAAAACACGAGACTTAATGAACACTTCTAAGGATCAAGAGGAGCCAGCCAGCTGTCAGGTCGCCCAGAGATTGGTTACAGATTCGTTCAGCTTCTTTATTGATGATCTGAAGAAACCCCTGTACTGTAAAATCTGTGAGCCTCCAGTCAACTCTAAGCTCTTCCAGGTGGTCAAAAGACAGAACACCAAAAAGTCTTGACAAACTTTGTATGTGGGTGAAAATGTCGCAGATGAGCTAGCAGAGAAGGGTACGGTTAGGGAAAAATACCCTAAGGCTTGCATCCGCAGTGCTGAACTCAAAAAAAATGAAGTTATAATTAAGAACAATTATATAGAGTCATTGCTTGCTGTTGTTTGAGGTCATTGGCCTGATGTGCTGCAGCAGCTGAAAAAAGCCAATAAAATGTTAACCATCCACAGAAAGGTGTTTAGAACAGGTCAGAAGCCATCACTGTGCCATTTTAAGAAACTTTGGCACCTTAGGACTGCTATGCACAGTTCTGGTCTTTACATCTGAGGAAGGAGATGATAGAGATAGAGGTAGAGATAGAGGTAGAGATAGAGATAGAGATAGAGATAGAGATAGAGATAGAGAGATGGAGATGATATAGACATAGAGATAGAGAAAGAGAAAGAAACAGATAGAGATAGAGATAGAGATAGAGACAGAGACAGAGATAGAGATAGAGATAGAGATAGAGATAGAGATAGAGATAGAGATAGAGATAGAGAGATGGAGATGATATAGAGATAGACATAGAGATAGAGAAAGGGAAAGAAATAGATAGAGATAGAGACAGAGACAGAGACAGAGATAGAGATAGAGATAGAGATAGAGATAGAGATAGAGATAGAGATAGAGATAGAGATGATTAGAGATAGAGATGGAGATGGAGATAGAGATGGAGATAGTGATAGAGATAGAGATAGAGATAGAGATAGAGATAGAGATAGAGAGAAAGAGAAAGCTAGAGATGATATAGAGATAGAGAAAGAGAAAGAAATAGATAGAGATGGAGATGGAGATAGAGATGGAGATGGAGATAGAGATGGAGATAGTGATAGAGATAGAGATAGAGATAGAGATAGAGATAGAGATAGAGATAGAGATAGAGATAGAGAGAAAGAGAAAGCTGGAGATGATATAGAGATAGAGAAAGAGAAAGAAATAGATAGAGATAGAGATAGAGATAGAGATAGAGATAGAGATAGAGATAGAGAGATAGATAGAGATAGAGAAGGTGCGGAGAAGGGCAACTAGATGAAGAGGGGCTAGAGAGATGCCTTATGAGAAGAGATGAGAAAGTTTGGGACTCTCCAGCATGAGGCTGAAGAGGCCTTACAGAATCATAAATGCCACAGAAAAGCTGAGTGCAGAGCTGTTGTTCGCCAAATCCTGCAATTAGAGAACTAGGCAGAGCTCGTTCAAACTAGCAGAAAACTGACTGAAAAAGAAAAAATACTTTCTCACCCAGTTAGCATTAAACTTTTGTAAGACAGGAGATAGAGGAAGGAGATAATATCACCACGCACAAAAAATGGGTAAACAGATTCATGGACAACAAGATCATACTAAAAAGAGAAGTCAGGTATGTACCTTCCAATATTCCTAATACAATGATAGAGTGTGCTGGGACAGTAAAAAGGGAGTGAATGCTACAAGTGATAAACAAACTGAGTCTCCCTTGTGCTGTGCAAAGTAAAAGAAATATGAAATATAACAAATCTTTTCAGGTCTTCAAGGTAGATTGGACAGTATTAATCAACCAACAGATAAGACACTTGTCAAAAGTTGTAATACAAATTCCTCCTTCCCATCCCGTTCCTTTTCTTCATCAACTGTCTAGTGGCATTTGTCCCTATTTTGACACTGCTTATACATACCCTGGAATGCCTTCTGGACTGCTTTAGGGCTGTCAGTTTTTGATCAGCTAGTAATAAAAAGGGAAATAAAAAACTCTTTAAAAGATATTCAAATAAATGACAACAGCACACAATAAGGTTGTCAATCCATCTTAACTCAGAAGATCAAAATAGATGTCAGTAGAATGGGTTGGCATTTGCTCAACTGCAAATTGTCAGGAAGCGTTTAAGTGCGCCACACCATACTGAAGCTGACAAAATCTGAAGATTTCACCTCCAGGGGAGTTGTCAGCAAAGGGGAAAGAAACAGGAGCTATTCAGAGTCAGAAACACAGCCTTTGCAAATTCAGTCTCTCGTGCCCTAGTCTAGAAACTCTTACATGCACCAGCTCCATTTCAACTCTGCCCATCACCTTAGCAGTGTTTAAAAAAGTTTGCTTAGGGCAGGGGAGGAAAGCGTATGGAATGAGGTGAGAAATGCAGCACTTTGAGATTATAATGAGACCCCAGGGTACACGCTTGCTGACATTGGACTGCTGTTTTGAGCTTTACCTGCTGACATTGGACTGCTGTTTTGAGCTTTACCGTATGGCAGGCACAAATACTTCACGGGACACCTGAATGGATACTTCCCATACAGGTCTCTAGTTCTCTGTGGAAAGTCTACTAAAGTGTCACATGCATGAAAATCAGATGGGTCAGGGAACACACAAGGCCCACAGCTAGTCTGGTGCCCATCAAAGCTGGTACACATAGCCACAGGCCTTCTGGTGGAGAGGAGAAGAGAGATGGTTGGTTTTATAGACCCCACCAAACTGTAACATGGCATGCACAGTAGCAATAGAGACCAACTATTGCAACTTCCTTTACACTTACCCCAATTAATCAAATAATATTTTTTTTTAACATTTTCCTTCAGTCAGATGAAAGAAACAGAGATTCATACTGACTGGTTTTGATTTTGGGCTGTCTAAATTATGTTGCAGGTTTAAGCATGTACTGTCTGTTTTCAACACATGAATCCATTTTGATTAAACATTAACTCAGTTCAGCACAGAAGCCTGAATATCAGTGAAAAATGGTGGAATTCAGCCTCCTGAGTCACTCAAGTCTTTTTTTAAGTGCTTTTATGTATTGCCTAACAAATTAAGATTAAATTATCAATTGTTTTAGACATGACTGTCTAAAATTTTTAATTATGCTAAAATTTAAGTGAAGTAAAATGTAAATTCACAACAGCACAACCTCAAGATACCTTTGAAAAAGTTCACGTTTGACACAGATTTTCAGTTTAACTAATTTCTGTATTCAACTTTCTGCTGCAATGTCATTAAAACAAATAATAATAGTAAGGGGTTAATGTCTGAGAACCAAAACCAAGGCTATTCTAAAATTCCCATCTTTATATTTTAATTTCCCTACCAACATTCATTAAGCAAACCAAAGACATGATACAAGAAAGGGGGGTTTGTAAGTTTCCTCATTTTTTTCACCTCTAAAGTAATTTTGAAAATTTAACAGGCAAGACCTGTAAATATATCTTTTTTTTCCACAGGCTGTATCTTTTTAAGGCACCACCAGTTCTTGATCTTCTAATCCATGTGAGCAAACCTATCAAATTACTTCTTCTATGTAAATCTGACAAGAAAATAATAAGTATCACCACTAGGGGATGCTGATAGTAAACCAACAGAACTTTTTTACCTGATACCAGTGTCTTCGTGTTACTATTTTCTGTGTAAAAACTTCAGTTTCAGATCAGAACTCTGTCCCAAAAGACAACAGGCCAGAGGTAATTGGTCAAATTTGGTCAGTGATGTCTCAAAGAAAAATTATTAAAATATTCTATACATTTAAATTTAGGAGAACAAAGATGTTATGTAAATAGCAGTCAAGAAGTTTCTTAAGTGCTGGTATAATATAATACATTTAGCACTGTTTCTCATCAATTCAGATTTACATTTATGTAGTTTATCTGAAAAAAAAAAAGGTCTTTGATTTGTTCTAGGATCTTGGTGAGTGGGATGAACAGAGGAGGAAGAAAAATGAAGAAAAGGTTTGGGGGAAAATGAAAAATTGAGCTTTTGTTCTCCTAGCAATTCTAGTTTCAGAAGCTTTTTAATACTAAAATTAGGTCAAAACCCAAATAATCGATGTAACTGAAGGAGATAAAGTTAAGCTATTGTTTTACTGTTAACAGGAAAACTCATCCACAAGAATCAAGATGTAAAATGAATATCAAAAATCTAAATAATTTCTGTTTAATTACCAGTGTGGTTTTATAGTTTGTACATTTGCATTGAGTTCAGGAAAGGACAAATATTTCAAAAGGCTGTTCCTTGGTGAAAGAGACTGAGACATTTTTCCCGGTTTTACTATTAAGATATTTTTCTTGGTGTTCAAAAAAAAAACCACCTCTATCTCATTTATCTTTGAGAGAAAGATAAAATATTAGAGTCATTTATCTTTGCTGCTACAATGCTGTTTTCTCCTGGCATTTACAGTCTTTGGAGCCAGGTCCTGAAAAGTGCTGAGTTGATACTGGAACTAGCAAGTCCTCATGATTTGGCCAATTTACATGTTTTCCTGGCCTCTTAAAAAGAGGGGAGAAAATAACTTTAAACTTCTAACTGTAAATTAATGCTCCCACCTACAAACATTCTAATTGTCCATTGAAATTGAATGAGCATCATATGGTAAAGTGAAAGCAGAGCTCACAGCTGACCTGTGAATTAGCTCTCCTGGCTAGCGCCGGCATGGGGAAGGAAGTGACGGTGTGGTGAGACACGGCCAAAGGTAAATTTATTAACAACAAAAAAGCACTTCAAAATTACGTGAGAAACAGCAGCTAGCCAAAATTCAAATTGTATACAATCCCTTCCAGAGGCAGGAAAAGACAGCAGTGAAGTGGTTTAGGCTTTACAGCTTTGTATAATACTGGGCATGTCATATACCTTGTTCCACTTAGTAGAACACCTACTGAAATGGGAGTAAAACTTTCTTGGGAAAAGGAGAAGGAGGCAGTTAGGATTTATTACTGCCCTGAGGGTTACATATGGTAAATGAGGTGAGAGATAT